>JBBYHK010239373.1:0-29989 GCA_038382065.1 Adansonia grandidieri | reverse complement strand
TTTTTTTTTTAAATTTTAGAAAAAATCATAGAAATAAACAATTAATATTTTGTTATATGAAATTAAAATTAGAGTTTTCATTTTATTGTAATTATAGTCATTAAATTTGAAAGTGAATGAATAAATTTTAAGTATTAAAAGTATCAAATTAATAGTAAGTCTTTACCGTTTAGTTCATCCATATAAAATTTATCAGTCTATCAAGAACGTTTTAACAAAACTTTGTGAAATATGAAATAATTTGTAACATAATCTTATTATAATAAAATAAAGTTTTAAAAATTTTAATTTAAACAGCAAAAATTGAAAACTTATTTTCATTCTTTTAATGAAGTTTGGGAATTTATTTGATTATTATCCCTTTTTAATTTTCGTAGTTTAAAAATATATATTTCATTTTAGTTCATTCCATAATAAAAATTATAATTTTTATAAAATTATTATTTTATGGATTTAATTGTTAAACATTCATATTAAAACCACTTGACGATAGGTGATTCAACTTAATTATATGACCACAAACAATCATGATTTAACAAATGTAAAATAACATTACTCAATAGGCCTCATCACACGTTTAACAGAAATTAAAAAAAAAAATTATTATGTGATAACTTTAAAAAATATATATTGAACAAAAAAGTCAAAACTCTAATACCATATTAAACATTTAATTTAAAACCAATTTTAATGTTAAAAAGATGAAAGAAGTTAAAAAAAAAATACTATATAATTTGGAATTCTCGAAAAGGAAAATATAGAATAAAGAAGGGGCAACTTAATCAATAAAGTCTCAAGCATGTAGCGTATGCATTATCCTTTTAACTTTTGTCGTATCAAAGTGAAAAATGATATATTTTATAAAAATAAAAATAAAATGATAAATACGATATGTTTAATATATTTATAAACATCGTATTTATATTTATAATTTTAACATATTTAATAATTTATTTTATATTTATATTTATACAATTAATAAAAGAATTCTACATATGCACTCACAAATTTCTAAGATCTAACTTTTACTTTGTTACTATAATCCCTGGACCACTAAATTTGTCACATATATTGGCTTTTATTTTTTTATTTTTTAGAAAAAGGAAAAGTTCTTTACCTTTTTTGACAGGTTTTTTACTCTTACCCTTTTCTTTCAGAGTGAAAAGATTTAAGGCTCCATTTAAATGCATGGTTTAATTAAAAATAATAGTAATAATGAGGTTAATTATTATAGTGATGAAAGTAAAATTAACGATAAGATATATATTTAAATTTAAAAGTAATAACGATAAGAAGATAAAAATAAAAATTGATTATTAAAGATATAAGATTAAAATGTATATATAATAAAAATTTTGGTTTATTTGATATTTCTGAAGTTAATAAATAATATAAATTTATTAAGATTATAAAATTTTCAAATATTAATTTTATTAATAAATAATTGAAAATTAATAACAATATATCAGATAATAATTTTTATTTTTATTATTAGTTGAATTTATTTTAAATTAATTTATATCAATTTTTGTAATAATAAAATTTATTCAATGTATAAAATAAAAATATTTATTACATAATGAAATTATTTATTATACATTTACTCTAATTTAAAAAAACTTAAAAGAGGTTGAAAAGTAAAATGCCCTCCAATAGCACGGTGGAAAGCACTCCTCCGTGCCGCGCGGAAGGTGGAACAAAAAAACCAATGAAAGAAAAATACTCTTAAAATGTCATCCCACCATGTGTTTTTTTTGGGATACAAAGAAACTTTGAAGGGGTTTGTTTAGAGGTTTTAACTTTCTATGTCCTTATGGTGAATTTTCAATAAAGAAACTTTAAAGTGGTCCAATTTACTGGACCCTAGAGCGAGGATGAAATTTCAATTTCACCATTTTTAAAAAAATATTTTTTATATTAATTTATTTTTTATTTTATAATTTATTTTTACTTAAATATTTTAAATTATTTAATAAATAATTTAAATTTATATAATTGATAATAATTAGTTTATTTAAATAATATATAAATTAATTAATTAAAATATTTAAGTAAATATAAAATAATAAATGAAAAATTTTAAATATTAAATTTTGTTAAAATACATGTATAATGAAAATTTATCAATACACACATTAATGTCCTAAGTGATCATTTTGGTTCTTTTTTTTTAAAAGAAATATTTTCATTCAATAATTTAGGATTAACACATGAGAACATCTTCATAAACCGATGATAAATACCGAATGGAGTTTCATATCGGGCCTTGTTCAGTGAACTTGTTCAACAAACAACCAGCCACCAATTATCATAAGTGTCCCTTATACATCAAGCTATGATATTGGTTGCTTACTTTATAAGTAAGAAGGCTTAACATACATTAATCTTTGAGAATTTCCAATATCTCATCTTAGCAATACAAGGACCAAGAATAGTTTTAGGAAAATGGTTTTGATGCAAAAAGAGCTCACAATTATAATTCTTTATAATTCATTGGCAAGGCCTTCTGTGTTCCATGAACTTTATCCAATTAATAATTTATGATTATCAGTCATGCCACTAATATAAAATAAAACTTATATCACCTAAGTAAAAGTGATTAGTTTGCATACAGCCAAAAATAGAGTTTTGAGTTTTTCTTTTTTTATATGGGACATTTTCTGGTTATTCAAAGAAACATCCTAATGAGTGTCCATGCAAATACCCTAAACTAAAAAAATTTAAAAACTTAAAATGATTCGGCTCAAATTAACTTGACCTTAAATTAAATCGACTTGCCCAGTTGATAAGTCTATTAAGATTTGCTATTCCCTTTATTCAATATATCAATCTCGAATTCACGCAGAGACAAGATGAATGCCACAGTTGATGGAAAATTACATTTCCTTGACGCTAGTTCTGAGGTGGTAATGGGAAAGTTATCTGCAGGTTGGTATGCGTTTGTTTTTCAATTTAGATTATTTGAAGATTATGTTAGTTTGAATAATTTTGGATATAAAATATTATGAAATTTGAATTTTTTTTCAAGTTCAAATCATTTTAAATTTGATCATTTAATTAGTTTGGATTATGCTTTTCGAATTCGTTTTGTTTGAGATTAAATTTATCTCGTATTGATTGTATTTTTGAGTTTTTTCAAGTGTTGAATCATATTAGTGTTGAGTCTGAATCATTGCAATTTTGAATTATTTCGGGTTGGAATCCGATTCGATTTATAACTTTTTTTTTGTTAGATTTTGATCGTTTGTTCGTTGAATTGCTTGAAGTTAAAATTTTTTCGATCTCAAGTTACTCAAAATTTTTAATTTTTTTGAATCAAATTAAGTTCTGTCTAATCAAGATCTAGACAAATTTTCAAGTTTGATCAAATTTCATCATCGCTATCTAGTTTATGTGATTACGTAGCAGTACTTTAAATAAAGCTATTCATGGTAGGGATTTTTGGAACCCAAATTTGACCCAACATAGTGTATTTTTTTATTAATAAAAAATGCTTTTTATTTAATTTTGATCAAACAATTTTTCTCAAATATTAAGATATCAATACAAAAATATTTTTAATACATACAAGCCTAAGTATAAAGAGTCTAATGAAATGTGGATGAAAGAACATATATGCAAGGATCATTATTCTAGAAAATTGATACATCACAAGATTCTGCTTCATGGCGAGAGCTGCTTAGTTCCCTCATCCTACCAAGTATAGATGCCCAAATTTGTTCTCTCTAATGGAGCTCCAATGGGATTATTGTTATTATTATTATTATTATTACAAAGGAGGTCATATTTTGACTATAGGAACAAGTTACAGATACTTTGATTCGAACTCTTGACTTGTTGAATGCTAACTGACTATATGAACCACCTAAATTAAGTTCAAGGTTTAGTGAGATTACATCCTTAATTGATCATGTATAATTGTTCTAGTCATACACTACAGTATGGGCCATTTTTTTGGTTTATTTATGAGGAACTTTGCAATAAATGGCCGATTAGTACATCTGGCTTGGTGATCAGTTCATATTGGTTTAGTTTAGCCTTTCTTGTATATCTTGTAGCAGATTACTTGCTTCTTTTAATGATTAATACAATATTTCAATTATCCGAAAACAATAAACAACGAAAGATAGAATGAAATATTTTTTTGTTGAGAAGTTTTTCTGCCTGCATTGCCACTAAGCAATTGTGAATGTAAAACTACAGATTTGGTCTTTTGCAGGTTTATCTTTTACAATGTTAACTCGTAGTTTCATTGAATTCTGCATCCTGGGGACAGACAAGCTTCTCACTATACGCCTTATTCATTCATGAATTATTAGCATCTCGTCCTTTGTAGCACTGATCAGCTCAAGAGCATTGTGCGAAACCATAACTTACGGTATATAGCCTTCAGCAAATCCTCTGCAAAGGAGCCTCCCTCAATGAATTCCGCGGAATTCGATGCCATGATTCAGAGTGATGGCACCTTTGCAACACAGTTCCAGTTCGATAATCCAGTGCCTGACGATATTGACCATTAAATTTTGAAACGCAGCCCTGGCAAAGCTGTACCAGGTGGATGGTGCTTAGTTGAGTTTGGCAATGACACCTGTTCGGTTTGGGGAGATGCTAATATCTGGATTTGAGCAATGAGGCCTGGCACTGAAGCAAGAAGGCTTGAAGAACGTATTGTTGAATTACTTTCAAATAGTAGGTTCCGATGCCAGCAATCTCTAGAAGAAAGATTTGAGTCAATTATGAAAGAGACAATATAAATTGGGAGGAGGAAGAACTAACTGGTGATGAGTTCTCTTTCCCTACAAGTTAACCACGATCTTCCCATTCGTTTTAAGAGCGCTAAATTTTAGTCAAGCACCACTGTTGCAAAGTAAGAATTCATTTATTATTCGTACTCAGTCAATGGTTAATTAGCATCAGAGATGTAAGTTCAATGCTTACCATGATGCCGATCCAATTATATGGTTTGACAGTGAGCTATGCCCATGCCTGAAATATTGAAAATTTAATTTTCAATGTACATCTATGCAACAATTAAAAATTATACCTAACTTACGGGGTTCCTCAATTTGAATTTAGAAGATATTGGTTTCAGAAAATTAAGTACTGCCATAAATTAGAGTTTGGAGGTTAGTTTGAGCAGACAATTATAACACTTGGATTGGTTTTTTTCTATAAGTCATTTTTTTTGTCCTTTTTATCTTATTAAAAAAAAAATTCAGATATATTCATGTTATATTTATATTCATATTAATTTTTGTGTCATAATTATATTTGAGATTTATATATTTTTATAAATTTTAACATGTTTGTGTATTCATGCCGTGTTTATATTATTTTTCTTATCGTGTTCAATTTTAATTATTTTTTATGTTATTTAATAACTTTGTGGTTGAAATTATTAAATCTTACTGACACTATTCAAATAACTCTTAAATTTTTGGCATATGTTGTTGTGGATGTTTGTGCTATTTTTTTTCGTTTTATAATTTTATTCAAAATATTAGATATTTATAACTTTTGGCATATTAATCTTTCGTTTATGTAAATTTTTGAATTTGTAAATTCGTATCATATCCTGGTTGTTTTTCATATCATGTTATATGTTATTTTTTTTTCATATTGTATCCGTATCGTATAATCATATTATGTTTGAAATTATAAGATCTAATTGACGAATAATGTAAATTTTTAATATATTTATGCATTTATGTCATGTTCATGTTATTTTTATATCATTTCGTGTTTTAATTTTTGTATATTGTGTTCATGTTATACAATAATTACATTATATTTGAAATTACTAAATTTAGTTGCACTCTTCAAATAAGTCTCAATTTTATATTACATGCAGTATAATAGTCGAAAGTAATTATATGATCTAGATTAAATTTGATGGTTTTAGATATTCATATTTTACTTTAAAAATTATTCACGTATAGAAATATTTTACATAATTTATCATAATAATTTAATTTGAATTTTAATTTATTTACTTAAAGCTGAACCATTGCATCTATAATAAATTAATATACAAATCATATTCAGAACTTTTACAAATAATTAAATTAAGCTTATAAATATATCAACCCGTTGCTCTTTTCCTTTGTTTTTAACCGAAGGAAGCATGTGTATTCCTTAAAAAAGCTTTCTTATGGAAACAACTAATTAGTCGAAAGAAAAGTGTTAATATGTAAATTGGCCTCAAATTTTACACCCTTTAACAATTTGGCACCTAAAGAAAAAATTACAATTAGATATTTAAAGTCATATTCTATCAATAGATTATTTTAATGGACTATTACTATTACATAAAATGTTAACATGACATGGTTGATCAAATACTAAATGGCAACTTGCCCAATCAAATATTTTTCTAAATCTTGATTTGATCATTGGTATAACACATGATGACTTAATTTTGGACAAATAAGTTAGGTCAATATTTTATGCAATGTCATTAGTCCATTGGATTAACATGCTTAATTGAAATAAAATTTAAATATCAATTGTAGACTTATTTTTTTTTCAAGTATCAAATTATTAAAAGATATATAGCTCGATTTAATTTCACATTAAGCCAATATTTGAAATTTTGTTAATTACTATCTTTTTATCTCTGTTGCAAGCTTCTTTAAGGCAATTAAGCAGATAAAATGCAAGAAGAAAGAAATTTAAAATATTTAATATCAAACAGAACTAAATAAAATAAATATAAAAGTATTAGCAAATATTGTAAATTATTATTAATTAGATTTAGTAGATTAATTTAAATAAACATATTTTATATTTGAATGAAATTATAAAAAATAAAAATGATTATGGATAAAATATTAAGAATTAGTTAAAAGAATCAAATAAGTGAAAAAGAAGTTTCAAAAAATAAAAAATTTAAAATCTTTTACTGATGGTACAAATTAGTATGCATCGGTAGTGATTAGTATAGGTCAATACGAGCCAATATAGATCAGCACTACTGATACAAAAGCTTAATTGATATAATGTTGGTATCATTTTATTTTTCTTCAAAAATTGGTCTGTACCAACTGGTACAGTTAGTATCGACATGATCCTGGATGCCATGCTTCTCTCCCTCAAATTCAAACACATCAACTACAGAATTCAACTTAAAAATTATTAGATATCAATGCAAAATTAAAGGTGTATAAAATAAAATATATATATGAATACGTAAGTTATCGTATATGGATACACGATGCAAAAATATATTACACGATTGATACTCATTGTCTGATATAAATATTTTTATAATAGTTTCAGTATTAATTTTGGTTTTAAAATTATGTCTGCTGATTTTGTGTTAAATTCTAATTTTACTGTTATTTAAATGTTTTTGCTTTAATTTAACTACGTTTTAGTGCCAATCTTTTTAATGCATTCAAGTTCAAAAACTCTATTTTTAAAAGATTGTTGAGAACAAAAAAAAAAAAAAATTTCATCCATTCTGAAATCTACTTCTTGTCTCATTCTTTTGATTCACTGTACTACCGCTTGAAAATACTATTGACTGGTAACGAGATCGAGGAGGCCTAAAAGATATATTACAAAATTTATTGAGCATGTATAGGCAGAAACTAAACGTCTTAAGGTTAGAGGTTGCAAATCTTGATTGTGTCAGATTTCGTTTTTTGAAATTTTTTTGTTTAGGTCAACTACATTTTCATGTAATTTCATTTACAATTTTTTTTTTAATTCAGAATAGTATCATTTAACAAGTTTATGGTTTTGCAGTATTTTATTTTTAAATAGATTACCAATATTCTCAACAACGCAAGACGTTTAAGGTATATTTAAATATACTGCTTATTCTATAGTGTTCGTATTTTTCTTTTAAAATACTAGAAAAAATTAATCCGTTCAACTCTGCTTTCATTTATTGCTTTTATATACGCATTGTCTTAATTATATACGATTTTTTTATTGCTGCATGTTACACGTTTGTCCAGTAAGAATTTATTTTAGAATATTTTTCTATCAGTTTTACTTAGTTTCAATTCTGTATTGTTCTTTACATGTTTTATTTCCTTGATAGTGAAATCTTGATTTTTCATATCAATGCATTTATTAACTTGTTTTTTATGCCTTTGGCAATCTCATATTGATCCTATAATTTTATCTATGAAATGATATTATATATGATATTATATATGTTTTAAAGTTTATGCTTGGCAAATTTACTGCGCGGCTTTCATAAAATATGACGAGTTACCTTTAGTTTTAAGTAAATATGTTAAAATACTTGTTTGATTTATATTTAAATTGTTATTTCATATTCAGACATTGCTTTTCTTTTAAGATTCTTTGACTAGTTATTATTTATGTTTAATATATGACATCAAGATTACTTTCTCTGGTTGTCCATGATTTGTTTTCTTTAAACAATTATATATATATATATAGATATATGTGTGTCTATATATATATATATATGTTATATTGGATATATACATTTTTTAATGCGTATTGGTTGTATAAGAAAAGTTGATTTACTCTTTTGATTTGGTGATTTTTTTTTTTTGTGTTTGATGTTAATTTTTTTTAAATTTTAAATTGTGTAAGGATTACTTGTTTTCAAAACAAGTGTTTCAAAAGTGACTAAATTGATCCTATTATCTTTGTATAACAGATGGTTGAATTGAGTATTGATAATTCGAGCGCGCCTATTGCATAACTACCCCTCATGTGACACGTGGAGAAAAACTCGAGAAGTTCAATGGGGTAGACTCCAAGAGGTGGCAACAAAAGATGTTGTTCTATGCTATCAAAAAGTTCATGGGAACTTGCTTTGCTTGCAACAAGCTTGGAACCATGCCAAAGATTGCTGTCATAATCAGAACAAGAGCAAGAAAGCGCAAGCCAGCTTAGTTGATGACAATGAGATTGAGCTTGTTGCTGTGGTATCGAAAGTGAACTTAGTAGAAAACCCAAAAATTTGGTGGGTTGATATCAATGCCACATGCCATGTATATTCTAATAGAAAAAGTTTCATCGAGTACAAAAAAGTTGCTTCGGATGAGCAATTATTTATAGGAAACTCTTTAGTTTGCAAGGTTCTTAGCCATTGAAGGTGGTGTTGAAGATGATTCTGGAAAAGAATTAACTTTGAACTATGTTGTTTATTCTCCTCAAATTCGTAAGAATTTAGTGTTTGGTCCATTGTTGAGCAAAAACAGATTTAGATAGTTTTTAAATATGATAAGTTTGTACTTTCCAAATTTAGAATGTTCGTAGGGATGGGTTATCTTTGTAATAGGCTTTTTAAGCTTAACACCATGACTATTATATCCAAAAATAAGAATGGTAATAAAGTGAGTTCTTCTTTTGCTTATTTGCATAAGTCTTCTAATCTATGGCATGGTAGATTAGGCCATGTACACTATAAGACCTTGCAAAGAATTAGTAATTTGGATTTGCTTCTAGAATTTTGGATTGATAAAAATTACAAGTGCAAGACTTTTGTCAAATCCAAATTTGCGAAGGCTCTTTTCTACTGGAGATAAAGACGAAAAGAACCTTTAGATTTAATTCACACAAATATATATGATCTAAAGTTGTGCAAACTAGAGGTGGTAAACAGTATTTTATTACTTTTATCAATGATAGCATGAGATACTATTACACTATTTGCTATGAAGTAAAGATGAGACCTTAAAAGCTTTTAGGTTCTCTAAAACAGAGGTTGAAAATCAACTAAGCAAGAACATTGAGGAGATAAGGAGTGATCTAGTGGTGAATATGAATCATTATTTAATAAATTTTGTGTAGAACATAGAACTATCCATCAAACTACTATTCTTTAACGAAATCAACAAAACAATATTGTGGAGCACAAGAGCCATATGTTGGAAGACATGATGAATACTTTGTTGATTAGTTTGGCGTTACCTTAAAACTTGTAGGGGAAGCCATTCTAATGGCAAAATATATTTTAAATAAAATACCCCATAAGAAATTAGATAAGACACTGTATAAGTTATCAAAGGGTTAAAAATCATCCTATAATTACATGAAAGTGTGGAAGTGTCTTGCTAAGTAGGGGTTCCTCCACATAAAAAAGTCAAGATCATAGCTAAGACTGTAAATTACATATTCGTTGGATATGTAAATAACAACATGGATTATCATTTTCTTGTGTATAAGTAAGACATTCCTGACATTCATGTCAATACTGTCATTGGATCAAGGAATACTTTATTTTTTGAGGATATATTTCCTTTCAAGGAAACACAAGAAAATAAAACTACTAAGAGAGCTCATGAGAATTTGAGTAGTGATGCATAAGTGGATAATAAGGAATAAGTCAAACCATGAAGAAGTAAATAGGCTAAAGTAGAAACTACATATAGTTTGCATTTTTTTAACTTATCTATTAGAAAATGAACCTCCAACTTGTAAAGAGGCTATGTCATATTTGGAAGCACCATTTTGGAAATAGGCTATTAACGGTGAAAGTCTGTCATGCAGAATCATCCATAAGAGCTAGTGGATCTTTCTTACAAGCATAAGCCTTTGGAATCCAAATGGATATTTAAGAGGAAGATAAAGGCAGATGGATCTATGATAAGTATAAAGCTTGGCTTGCAATAAAGGGATACAAAAAAAAAGGCTTGATTATTTTGACACGTACTCACCAGTTATGAGAATAATATCCATTAAAATGTTAACAGCTATAGTAGTTCTTAAAGCTATTGAGATTCAACAAATAGATGTTAAGATGACTTTCTTGAATGGAGATTTAGATGAAGAAATCTACAAGGAACAATCCAAAGGGTTTAAAGTTTTGAGATAAGAAAGGAAGTTGTGTAAGCTTTTTAAATCATTATCTGGGTTAAAACAAGCACAAAAAAATGAATGCGATAAATATGTATACATAAAGAGTACACAAGAGAGGCATGTCATTGTTTGTCTGGACATAAATGATATGCTGATAATAGGCACAATGATGAGATAATTAGAGCTACCAAAGCATGGTTGACTAGCAAATTTGACATGAAAGATATGGGTTTAGCAAACATGATTTTAGGAATTAAAATTTCTAAATCATAAGATGGATTGGTGCTGACTCATGATCATTATGTGAATAAGATCTTTGAGAAATTCAATAAGAATAATACCAATATGGCTAAAACAACGTATATGTTAATGTATATCTAACGAAGAATACTACTGATGCAATATCTGAGGTAGAATATTCACAAACAATTGGTAGTCTAATGTATCTTATGAACTGCACAAGGCTAGAAATAGCCTACTTAATAAATAAACTGAGTAGATATAAATAATCCTTGACAGGATCACTAGAAGGCCATTATGAGAGTACTCAGATATTTAAGATATACATCAAATTATGGATTGCACTATACTAGATATCCAACTGCACTTGAAGGATATAGTGATGCAAATTGGATATCAAATACTAAAGACTCAAAATCCACCAACGAAAATGTCTTTACCATTAAAAGATTGCAATGTCGTGGAAAGTTTTTAAGCAAACATGTATAGCCAGATCTACCATGAAATCTGAATTCATAGCTTTAGATAAAGCTAGGAAGAAGTGGAATGGTTTGAAACCTTTTAGAAGATATTTCGGTTTGGCCAAAACCCATGTCGACAATATGTATACATTGCGATTGCCTATTTGCAATTGGTAAGGCAAAGAATACTTTGTATAACAGTATGTCTCGACATATTCATTGAAGACACAGTATTGTAAGGCAGTTGCTCTCAAATGGAATTATTTTTATTGATTATCTAAAATCAAAGCATAATATCACGGATTTGCTAACAAAAGGTTTAAGGAAAGAGCAAGTCCTCAAATGGGAATGTGACTTAAGCCTATAAATTAAAAGTTACATAATGGAAACCCAACCTAGTTGACTAAAGATCCCAACATCTGGGTTCAAAGGGACAACTAAATTATGGTAAATTAGTGAAGCACTGAAAGAGTTAAACACTCTTATCCATTCCTATAATGAATCAGTGCTGCTTGTAAAAAAGTTAGATTGAGATATGCTTTTAATGATTTTTATAACTTGATAAGATTAAGTGGGGCATGACAAGATACCTTTAATAAGAAATCACCTATGTGAGTGTGAAACGTGACCATTTCTAAGAGAATTTTTAAGGCTAAATTCTCTAGAGCACTCTCTAAAACCAGGCCAACATGAACATAATTATGGGAACAAAGGTGTTCAAAGAAGGATTGTATGACACCTATTGTCTAGGTTTACATGAAAGGCTAAATACTTCAAGATATCAAGTTCACTAGTTAGCCAGTAAATCCGATAGTTGTCACTAGGAAAGGTTCCAAGCCAAAGATACCTATCCTAATGCAACAACTCTTTATAGGTATTGTTTCCATTCTGAGTTAGTTTGTCATTTTAATAAGACATGTTTCATTCATGTGGGGGATTGTTGGATATTAATGCAAAATTAAAGGTGTATAATATGAAATACGCATACAAATAATAGGTTATCATATATGGATACATGGTGAAAAAATACATTCATGATTGATATCCATGATGAATGAAAAATTTGATTGACCTTTTGTCTGATATAAATATTCGTGTAATAGTTTTGGTATTCATTTTGGTTTTAAAATTATGCCTATCGGTTTTATGTTAAATTCTAATTTTATTGTTTTTGAAATGTTTTTGCTTTAATTTAAAAACGTTTTGATGCCAATTTTTTTAATGGCATTCAAGTTTAGCAACTATTATTTTTAAAAGCTGGTTAAGAACCAAAAAATACCATTTGCCATCCATTTTGAAATATACTTCTTGTGATAGTGTGCTATCTTCAAGAGAGAAATCTATATTCATTCTTTTGGTTAGCTGTTTTATCACTTAAAAGTGCTATTGACTAATAATAAGATTAAGGAAACCTAAGAGATATGTTATAGAATTTATCCAGCACCTATGGGTAGACAATAAATGTCTTGAGGTCAAAGATTGCAAGCCTTGACTTGGTTAGATTTTGTTATTCGAATTTTTTTTGTTTTGATCAATTACATTTTCTTGAATTTCATTTGTAATTTTTCTTTTAATTTAGAACAGTATTGTTTAACAAGTTTATGATTTTGCAATATTTTATTTTTAGACAAATTACCAATATCCCCAATAGAAATCACTGTGCAAACCCAAATTTTGG
The DNA here is from genome assembly GCA_038382065.1 of Adansonia grandidieri. NCBI lineage: Eukaryota > Viridiplantae > Streptophyta > Magnoliopsida > Malvales > Malvaceae > Adansonia > Adansonia grandidieri. The sequence continues at coordinate 16,819 of JBBYHK010239373.1, read as the reverse complement.
CCAACCTTTGCCACTGGTGTTGTTGGCCTTGAACCGTAAAATTTTTGAATTCACTAAAAGTTTCCTTTCAACTTGCTCTTTCTTTTCTTTTTCCACTTGTTTTTTTTTTTTTCCAAAAAAACCTATAAAAAAGTATAGATCTAAAGGACAAAAAATGAAAAAATAGAAACTATGAAAACTGTCATACCCAAAATCTTTCTTCTGTCGCACTTTATTGCTTGATTTGTAAGTGTATTCTTTTTCTCTTTGCTTTTTTTTCCTTTACCAAATGTCATGCCATGAATCCTCTTAAAACACCTCAAACATGAAACCATGTATTTTTAATCTATTATTTTATTGATTAAAATTGCTTTGTTGTAGTTGCGTTGCTGCTTTGTTTTGTAGGATGATTTTTTATCTGGGCATATTTTTGGACTTTTTTTTAAGTTCGAAAGAGGATGTTATTTAGTGAACTAAACAATCCTGTTATTGTAATATTGTAAATGCAATTTGATCTATTTCGCAAACTGAACATGTTGTAGAGGAGATAAAATGTATTTTGTAGAAACTTATAATATTATTAGTACAAAAAAACCTATTTTTTTCCAGTTTAAACCAATGCTATATCTATAGAATATGAGAGAACACATGAATACCAAAAGTAAAGCAAAAAATATTAAGCATCCTTTATTTTTCAATAAATCTGTCTATAGCTAGCCTAGATTACTATTTAATAATAAGAATATTTTTATTTAAATTTAATTATAAAAATAATATAAATATTAGTATGCAAATAATTATTTATTAATTCATGAAAGTAATTTAGGCTTTTGAGTTGGATCCAATTCAGGCTTGGGCAAAAAATATAAAAAGTTATTGGATTGTGGCTCGACCCATAGGTGTTTCTATAAACAATGAACTTTCTACAAGCGAGATCACTTTCTTATTAACTTTCAATGAACAAAAAAATTATAAATTGCTACTGCACTCGAAAATAACTAAGAATTCAAATAGCGGCTGTAGCATAATGTTCTGATCTTTGTGACCTTGGTTCTTTTTGTAGACATCTAATTTTATCCGAACTTTTTTTTTTATAGTCCTAAATATCCAAGAGCAATAATCTAATGGCCACCCTGGCAGAGGTCGATCTCCTCTAGGTAAATTATGCATTTGTAGGACTGATTTAGTCATATTTAAATGGCAACATACTCACGTGACCAAAAAAGTGCAATTTGAGGACTAATCTCAGATTAAAAATACGAACATTGAAGAAAAAAATTGTTTTTCATGCACTGTCTTGTCAAATTTTGTAAAAACATTTTTGCAAATGATATCATGATTAAAATTTTCATTTTTAGGAATCTTTCAAGATTTTTAAGTAAAATTAGGGATGTTAATCATTATATATTTTTATTGATACCCGTGCAATATTTATGTCGATATGCACTCTAAAAAATAAAAAATTATTCAAAAAAATCCATATTAAAATTTCATATCATGAGCTATCAAGTTGTTAAATTTACCAATTAATTTTAAATTTTTTATCGTATCGTGAATTCCTACTTGCAATTTTTTAGTAAAATTTATTCTAAAATTTAAATTTTTATCTTTATTATTTTTATAAATTAAGATTTTGAGTAAGGTATCAAATTAGAATTAGTTTTGGAATTTATTCGTTTTTAATATGCAGGGTTTTCTGCTTCGTAAAATTTTTTGGTAAGATTTTTCTAAGTTTAAAATTTTTAAAATTCATCAAATATTTTTACTAAATTCACATTAAATCAGTTTTTGAAACTCTAATTTATTTTATGAGTTTTGAATTTATATATATATACCGATTTTTTACTGTAAAGATTTTTCTCATAAAATTTTATGAGTTTAGTATTTCTAATTAAGATTTTTTTAATTATTATTGTGATTTTATTTCTTTCATTTGCAAAATTTTTTATATATTTTAATTTTAATTTTATTTTTAATTTTGAAATTAAATAAGCTAGTTTCATGGAAACTGGTTTAGTTAGATTTCAATTTTCTCCTAACTAATTTAGTTTGGTTCTAATCATATCATTAGTTGATTTTATCTTGATTATCATTAAGATGATAAGTCATATATGATGACTCACACAAAGTGACAAAAATAATTTAATTCATACTTTATCTTAATTTACTAATATCTATATAAAAAATATAATAATAATTAAAAAATAAAATAAATTTTCAACCAATAGATTTTCTCATCTTTTTGGCTGAACCTCCTCTTTGTAAATAGGGGGAGGATACTTTATTATTTGGGATTGGTATTTCATGAGAAGAAAAAACTCTAAAAACACTAAAATTTTCAAGTTTTAAAGCTTTTCAAGGTAGATTTTCTTTTAAAAGTTTCAATTTTTGTTCATCTCATGCATGATTCTTCTTTTTAGTGAGCCTTTTTATGACTTGAGCTCATAGATTTTGATCCATTTTAAAAGCCAAATTTAAAGGCTATGCTCAATCTTTCTTGATCTAATTGTTGTATTTGATTTCTATTAGTAATAATTTAATTTTTATCATAAAAATATATGTTTGATTGTGGGAATGATGTTATAATATTATGAATGTGATTTTATGCTATTTTCCTCGGTATTCTCGTGATCAATTGTTGTGTAAGTTTGTTTATATGTTCATATCTCATGATTTTCATGAATAGTGATGATGACAATTGATTCGGTTTCAACCGATGTTTAACTACGATTCTTAGTATTTGCAAAACATAATTTTTTTTATTATTTTTTGATTTATATGGAAATTCCAATTATATTGTTCTTATTTTTTACCAATCCTTTTGTTTCTTTTACAACATTATTTTTAGGGGAATTTAGGATAGGGTTTTTTTTTGGGAAGTGCCAAATCATAAAAGGTTTGTTTGTTCCCTTACACACACTATGCACATGCATGCATTAGATTCTCCTCCAAGCATGTGGAGAAGGTATAAGTTACCCAATATTTTAGGAGGAGTGAAGTAGCTCTACCTTTCAAGGTGTTAACCTCATTACAAGCATGGAAGGTACTTCCACTTGAATTGAACCCCTTATGACATAATCCCACAATTAGTAAAGATTGGGGTACCTCATAAGTTCTTTTCAAGCTCGAGGAGCAATTTGAGAACCTATTTAAATGTCTAACCCGAACTTCATGTAATTAATTGTAAGCCTCACCTAGCTAGAGCCATACCTAGTTTTAGAGATTACCAAATTAGGTGCACATAGAGGAACATGTTTTACCCTTTCTCATTTAATTTTTGTTCCAAACATATAAACCAAGCAATGATGATTGAACTTTATTAAAATTTTAATTTAAATATCAAATGATGATGAAAAACATCGTCACATGCAGTGTAGTTACTTCTTTTTTACCTTGATAGCCATTATGTGGTTTCAACAACACAGTCTTGATGAGTAGTTGAGGCAATGATGTTCATACATCATCCTCAATGACAAAGTTTTTTCATTTGCCCCAATAAGTGTCATAACACCCTAAAAGGGCCTACTTCGAGAAAATTTTTCTTGCATTAATTTTTAGTTTTTGTGCTACACTTTTTTCCTTTTTTTTGTGAATATTATTTCACCATAATAAATACATAAGGCAATGATGAACAAGCATCATGTTGCCCATAATAAAATTGATCATTTTTCCTTAATATGCCATAATGCCTTAATTTTATTTTGGGGTAATCTTTTTTGATGATAGACCTTTTGTATATATGTGTTCATATTGTTTTGTTACAAGCTTTTCTTTGACATTACATTAATTTTATCCTTGGGCTTATTCGTATATGCACATTCATACATTCATTCATGACATGCATTTCATAAAGGTGAGTGGAATAGAATGAAGGTTTGCTTAAATTTAAAAGTTTTTTAAAAAAGTTTTCTCTTGTTAAGCAGGATTGTCAGGAAAGCAAATGACATTGGCCATGGAAGACAAATATTTAGCACACCTAAAAAGGATGGAAGCAAGCCAGCGTGAGGCATAGGAAAAATTGATGAAAAAGAAAAAGGAATGTAAGCATAAATCTTTGAATTAATGGAAGTAATTATTGCTAGAAGGAAAGAGTCTTAAAATGTAAATTCAAGGAATCACACTAATACTGTTATCAGCTTATCTGGGGCAGAGAGGCAATTACCTCAAGGTACTTAACCTCTGGGAGCCACTATTCATGTTGACCCTAATGCTCAACAAGGGGCAATAGGTATAAAACCTAATTCTACTTTGGATGTTTCACTGGTTATGGACCTTGTTGGGCTCTTGGAGCAAGAAAGTTTCATGCTCAAGGCTTAAAAAAGAGTTAAACTCGAAAGCAGTAAGGAAATATACTAGCTCATTGAAAGAGGCTCAAGGCAATAGAAGGAGGTAGGGACTTTATTAGTGTTGATGTGGATGAGTTAAGATTGGTATTAGATCTAATCCTCCCTTCAAAGTTTAAAATGCCATACTTCAAAAAGTTCACTGGCACTATAACTCCACAATCATATATCAAAATGATTATTAGAAAAATGACTGGGCATATATACAATGACAGGCTTCTTATTCACTAATTTTTAGGGTTAATGCTAAGATGGTACAATAACTTGAATCAAAGTCAAGTATAGTATTGGATGAACTTGGCTAATGCTTTTCTTCATTAATACAAGCATATTTCGGATCGAACATTAGACCAATTACTTCTTTAGAATATAAAAAAGAAATCAATATAAATGTTCACACAGTAAACCTAGGGATGGGGGATGTAGTGGCCCAAGTGCAATAACCTTTGTTGGAAAAAGAGATAGTATCCTTATTTCTGAATACATTACCAAATCTATTCTTTGACAAACTCATGGGAAGTGCCATAAAGAATTTTTCTGATACAGTGGTTTAAGGGAAATGATTAAAAACACCATAAAAAAAGGAAAGATATGAGTTAGTAAAGTCCATATAGCAGAAAAGAGAAAAACAATTGAGAAAGATGAAGAAATCCAAACTTTCTTCAAATGAACCAATCACCTATAAATCCTAGTCAATATTAGTGCCATCCTTACAAGCTATGCTAACTTATCATAAATAGTGTATCCAGTGCATCCCAAGGTCTGTACCAACCAATGCTTATAGTTGCATTGATTTTCACATCTGTGCATACGCCAAGTGCTCAGAGGAATAGTTAGAGCATATGCAAGAAGCAAAATTTGAACTGGGTTTAACATATTTCCATGTCTTGTATTAGCTTTTACTTGAGCTATGGCTCGATCTTATCTAGATTGGTATGATGTCAATTAGTGTTGTAATTATCACTTTGGAAATTTAGGCCACTCAACTGAGGATTGTCTTGCCCTGAAGTACAAAGTCTAAGATCTCATCAAGGCTTGGAAATTAAGCTTCAAAGAAAGGAAGGCTAGATATCATTAAAAGGCATATGCACAAGAGATAAATATAGCTGGGTTTAGAAAAAAGGGATACATGCCATAGTAAATACTGTAACTCTTATTTTGGGAAGCCTTTGTCTGTGAATTAACATCATTTTGTGAAACATGCATAGTTTGAATTTTGAGTTTTTGCCAAGATAAAATATTTCTGGAAAAGTAAAAACACGATGATGAAAAATCTTAGGAGTATTAATAATCGATGATAAAAATGAGCTTCATAACCCTTTGTCTTTGAATTGACATCATTTTGTGAAACATGCATGTTTTGAATACTGAATTTTTGATCTGATAAGCATGCTTCGAAAAAGTAAATATTTTTAGAAAAACATAATGATGAAAAGTCTCTAGAATAATAACGATCAATGTTGAAAATGAGCTTATACCTCTGTATTGATTTACCTATGAATAAAATCATGATTATTTAAAAGACCTAATACTTTAGGGAAGAAAATTTAAAGTTCTCAATCTATGATTTCTTAGATAATGAGTGATAAAATGAAACTTCCAAAAAGTATGAGTTTATTTGAAAATCAGACAAATAAAATGTTCTTCTAAGGAACCCAGGGCAATTGGAAATGTGCTAGGATTGTCCCAAAAATCCCATTTCTTTTCCAATAGCCAAAACATGAATTTCATATCCATTCCTTAGAAGTTGCTCATTATTTTTATTTCAGGGCATGATGGCTAAAAAAAATTGCCTCCAAGACCCTAGCAAAATCTTTTTAAGCCTTATTTTTTTTGACCATTTTAAATATAGCTCACTACCCATCATTGCAGATTAAACACAAAATTCTCCTTGCAAACATGAATCCTTGCATTATCTGATTTCCCATTAATGATAAACTACAAAACAAAAAATGCTTGCAAATCGAAGAGAAAAGAGGAATGTGTGCATGAATTTTTGAAAAAAAAAAAAAGAAAATTCAGATGCGTTATCGTGTGATTAAGATGTTCAAGAATATTTTTCCTGAGGAATGACCCTTCTGTTTAAATGGTCGTGTTTGAAGTGATAAATGGCCTTTTTTCATCAGCTTTTCACAATAATAGAAAATTTTTTCATTTGCCACCCCTTTAAGCCTAAAGAATTAATTTTTTAACCCTGATTGAGGATCACTATCCATACTAGAAGTTGTGAAGAAAGTTGGAAAAAAACTATGAAAGGTAAATCTCCCATTTAAATTTTCAAAGATTCTCGATGTTTTGGGGCAAATGTAAAATGAGCTAAGTTTCCTAAAATCTACATTTCCCTTTAAACAGAAAAAAAAAAGAAAAAATTAAAAAATTGAAAAAAAAAGAGAAAAGGAAAATGAAAATAAAAAGGGAAGGAAAAATGAAGAAACAAGGAAATGCAATGCTCTAGAAAAAAATAAAAAAGATGAACTTCTCATAGAAATGATCCTTGATTCAATTACCCTCAGACATTTTATTTGGGCCTTTACATCCTTCCTTTTTGAACCTTGAACCTTGGCCTACATTACATACTTAGAAAAGTTATTTTTTTGATCAAATATGATTATTCGAACTTAGAGGCAGATTTCTCAATAAAATTTTTCTTTTGGAAAAATAGTGAATACTTCTTAAGAGCATGATGATGTACTCAAAAAATGGAAAGAATAACACTCTAGGGTGAAAACCTAAAAATGGGTAGTCTAGAGCGAAACAAGAGAGCACAAGTATCACCTATAAGAGTTAACGAATTTTGCAAGGAGAAAAAAAGTTGGAAGAAATTTGTGGACATCGAAAACCCTCGAGTACCTTAGGTTGTCAACTCCTAGTTGGACATACGCACTCCAAAAATTAAATCCATCCCCTTTTGACTTGACTTTTTGTTCCTAAACCCTTCATGGTCATGGCACTTGTCAAAGTGCTAAAACCTAGGAGACTTAAAAGAACATCAAATTTGTTTGATTTTTAAATAAATTTATCCTTCATACCACCTGATCCATTCATGCCTAGAAAAAGAGGGGCATGTATCATATCTATCTTGAAATTTTTGGGCCAACCCAAGTTTTTTTAAGCTTTTTAACCCATTTTGAGAAAAACAGATTATCATTTAGAAAATTTTTCAACAAGGATCATTAGTATTCAAAAGATTTGAACATTACATGCTTTTAACCTAGAGGTTTTAAATAAAGTACATTTTTTTAATAAAATAATCATTTTAAAAAACAAAAAAAACTTGAAAAGGTGTCATGAAAAGAGTTAATGGTTACCTGACCTATAAAAAGGAAAAAGTGAAATAAAAATTTGAATTCAATGGGGCAAGATGTTGCAAAAAGATTGAAAAAGGGAGTGATCTTTCCCAAGGCATGGAAAAATTAAATAGAGTTCTGATTTTTGCATCATCCACAGCATATGCTTTATCTGATACTTGATATTTGCATCATTTTATGATCATTTGCACCACGTAGGTGGTCTTGGCATTTGCATTATTTTCATGCATGTACCTTTTCATTGATCCTTGCATTTGCATCATTCTTAAGACGAGTAATTTGCACATGTTTATTATTTGATTTCTTTGAACCGTGTCATCATTTTGTGATCATCGCATTATCACACCTGTTTAAGAAATTATAATAGCATCAACCATTGATAATTCGCATGAAATGTCAAAGTCCTTAATAGTGAAATTCAAAGCATTCAAAAGTTTTTATTTCAAAACAAGTCTTCGATGGTGAAATCCAAAGCATTTAATGAAAAGGAAAAGTCTCCGATGGTGAAATCCAAAGCATTTTAAAATTTTTTATAGCTTATCTTCGATGGTGAAATTTGAAGCCTTTAAAAAGAAAGAAAAGAAATTAGCAAGAATAAGGCTTAGATTGATGAGGCCTTGCCAACAGATAAAAAAAATTGGTAATAATAAGGCTCAGATTTATGAGAACTTACGAACATGAAAAAGACTAAACCTCATGATAATTGAATTAATATGTCATCTTCATCCAATTATGCAAAATGTAGGTGAAGTAGGCAAATTTTTTCTTGGTTAGGCAAAAATCGATGGAATTAAATGGCTTCCTCATTTGATCATATGGAATATAGGTGAAGTTGGCTTTAAGTTAACTTCATGCGATTAGGCAATAGATCAATGGAGTTTCTCTAGGTTTTCTTCATCTAGTTACCTAAATGACCAATAAATTTAGCACATGTAAAAAAAAGCCGAAGAGTAGTTGATAGCCTCAGCCCAGTAAAAATTGGCACCAAGGTGAAAAACCCTTTAGACTTAGGTTTTGCCCTCCATCTGACTTAGGTTTCACCCTGGTCACTCAAAGTTAGTTCGTATGGTTTCATCTCTACTAACCTATTTTTGACTTAGAATTTCACCCCGATCACCCTTAGCTGGTTTGTATGGTTTTGTCCCGTCTAATTCTTTTCAGACTTAGGTTTTGCCTTGGTCACCTTTAGTTGGTTCATATGATATCGTGTTGGTGGACACCTTTTTAACTTAGGTTTTGCCATGGTTACCCTTAGTTGGTTGGTATGGTTTTGTCCCAGCCAACCCCTTTTCAACCTAAGTTTTACCTTGGTCACCCAAAGTTAGTTCATATGGTTTTATCCTAGCCAACCCTTTTCTAACTTAGGTTTCACCTTTGTCACCATTAGTTGGTTAGTATGGTTTCATCCTGGCTAATCCTTGTTTGACTTAGATTTTACCTTGATCACCCTTAGTTGGTTGTGTGGTTTCATCTCGACCAACCCTTTTTGACTTAGGTTGCCTTGTTTATCCTTAGTTAGATTGTATGGTTTCATCTTGGCCAACCCTTTTCGACTTAAGTTTCACCTTGGTCACCCAAAATTGGTTCGTTTAGTTTCATCCTATCCAACCCTTTTTTTATTTAGATTTTACCCTAGTTACTATTAGTTGGTTCGTATGGTTTCATCATGGCCAACCCTTTTTCGAGTTAGGTTTTTCCTTGGTCATTGTTATCATCCCAGCCAACCTCTTTTTGATGTAGGTTTTGCCTTGGTCACCATTAGTTATTTCTCATGGTTTTGTCCCGCCTAACCCCTTTTCAAATTAGGTTTTGCCCTAGTCACCCAAAGTTGGTTCGTATGCTTTCATCCCAGACAACCCCTTTTTGACTTAGGTTTCACCCTGGTTAACCTTAGTTGTTTGTTTGGTTTTGTCTCGCTAAGCCCTTTTTGACTTAGGTTTCACCCTGGTTAACCTTAGTTGTTTGTTTGGTTTTGTCTCGCTAAGCCCTTTTAGACTTTGGTTTCACCCTAGTCTACCACTAACCTTAATCCATCTTTTGCCCTTGGCTATTTTATTCTGTTTTAATGTATACATTTTGTTTAGTTTTATTCTGTTTTTCAAAATCTTTCAACCTAAACAAAATCTATCTATTTGGTCTTTTCTCTATTCGTGATGCTCAGCAATGAGCAAAGAGAGGTAGCTGTAGACATCTAACTTCGTTCGGGCTTTTTTTTTTTATAGTCCAAAAATCTAAGAGCGAGAATCTAGTAGCCACCTTGGTAGAGGTCGATCTCCTCTAAGCAAATTAGGCATATTTAGTACTAAGTTTATCATATTTAAATGGTTGCGTACGCACATAATAGAAAAAGTGCAATTTTAAAAACTGATCTCGAATAAAAATGATGAATTTTCAAAAGAAAAATTGGTTTTTATGTATTTTCTTGTCAAATTTTGGAAATACATTTTTGTATATGATATCATGATTAAATTTTCTACTTTTAGGAATTTTTCAAGATTTTTTGTAAAATTTAAGAAATTGATCGTTGTATATTTTTACCGATACCCATGCAATATTTATACTGAAAGGCACTCCAAAAAATAAAAAATATTCAAAAAAAATCCACATTGGCATTTTATACCACGAGGTATCAAGTTGTCAAATTTACTAATTAATTTTAAATTTTTCATTGGACTACGAATTCCTACTTGTAAATTTCTTTTAGTGAAATTTGTTCCAAAATTTAAGTTTTTATCTTTATTATTCTTTAAATTAATATTTTGAGTAAGGTATTAGATTTAGCTCATTCTTCTCAAAATTAGAATTATTTTTTGAATTTTTCATTTTCAATTTTCAAGGTTTTTTACTCCGTAAAATTTTTCGATAGGATTTTTCTAAGTTTAATTTTTTTTTAAATTCATCAAACATTTTTTTAAAATTCATGTTAAATAAGTTTTTGAAATCTAATTTACTTTACGAGTTTTAAATTTTTTTTTATATATATCAATTTTCCCCTGTATGGATTTTTCTCATAAAATTTTATGAGTTTAGGATTTTCATTTAAGATTTATTTTTATTATTATTGTGATTTTATTTCTTTCATTTTCATAATTTTGTTTATGTTTATTGATTTTAATTTTGGAATTAAATAAGCTAGTTTCATGGTAACAATTTTCCCGTAACCAATTTAGTTTGGCTCTAATCATATCATTAGTTGATTTTATCTTGATTATTGTTAAGATGATGAGTTATATATGATGATTCACACAAAGTGATAAAATTAATTTAATTCATACTTATCTTAATTTACTAATATCCATGAAAAATAAATAATAATAATTAAAAAATAAAATAAATTTTCAACCAAGGTGATTTTTTCACCCTCTTGGCCGAACCTCCCCCTTATAAATAAGGGAAGTATACTTCTTTTTTGGGGGATTAGTTTCTCATGATAGAAAAAATAAACTCTTAAAACACTAAATTTTCCAAGTTTCAAAGCTTTCTAAGATAGATTTTTTCTAAAAGTTCCAATTTTTGTTCATTTCATGCACGATTCTTCCTTTTAATGAGCCTTTTGATGATTGAGCTCATGGATTTGAATCCATGTTAGAAGCCAAGTTTGAAGCCTACGATCAATCTTTCTTGATTTAATTGTTGTATAATAATTTAATTTTTGTGAAAAAATATATGTTTGATTGTGGGAATGTGGTTATGATATTATGAATATGATTTTTTACTATTTTCCTTGGTATTTTCATGATTGATTGTTGTTAAAGTTTGTTCACATGCTCACATCTCATGATTTTTATGCATGATGATGAAGTGAGCTTAGTAAAAATTAGGATATAATTGATATTCATGACATTGTGTTGTAAAAATATTTTTCCTTTCATTGGTGTTGGCTGAATTCGATGATGATTTCGAAGTGAATTTTCATGCTTGATTTCATGATATTTTGGACTAATTTGTTATGTTTAAAAGTTGTAGGGACCTAAAAATAATTTTTTAATCTTCTTAAAGGTCTTGGAAAGATGTTCCTATGCTTGGCTGAATTTGACAAGGGCTTATTTGTGAATTTGTAATTTTTGACGCTATTTTATAAATATGAAAAGTTTAGGGCTTAAATTACAAAACTGAAAAATTATTTTGATATTTTTCATCCTTGGCCGAATATTTTATAGACTCTTACGGGTGTTTTCCATGTATTTTTTGCATGATTAGATGTATACCATACATTGTACTCTTTTTGGTGCCATTTTGAAATTTTAAAAAGTTTAAGGATTTATTTGCAAAATGTTAAACAAATTGTTCCAAGGCCAAAGGTACTTGGCCAAACCTTCCTTATGAATTTTGGTATGATTTACTTTGGATATATTTGATGCTTGATTTTGTATTCATGTAAGGACCATTATGGAAAGTTAGGAAAGTTGATGGACCATTTAGTAAAGCCTTGTATTTTATGGTTAAAATGGTCATTTTTCACATAAAAACTCATTTAGTATGTATTGGACATTTTAAGGATATTCTTGGTATTCCTTCGATCCTCCGATGGGATATAGAAAATATTAAGACCTTTCGTATTTTCTTGGTCCTCTGGTAGGGTACAAAATACACTTTTAAAAAATTTAAGGACTTATTAGTAATTTTTACATTTTAGGTCATACTTGATATCTAAATTAACCATTTGAGGTATAATTATTATTTTTGAGTCATTTAAGTTATTGGGATACTTTTATGTCAAAGTTATATCTTAGGTGTACTTCAGTAATTTAACTTAGAACCGAGTCCTATCTGATTATAGGGATACTTTTATGTCAATGGTACACATTAAGGATAGGTTCATCTTATTTTATTATTTTTTAATCCTCTAAGTTACCGAGATACTTTCATGTTGATGGTATACCTTAGCGGTATTTTAATAATTTAACTTAGAAACGTAGTCACAGGTGTTCTTTCGTGACAGTGGCATGCATTAGGAATAGGACCACCTTTTGTGATCATTCTCGAGTCCTTTAGGGTTACTTGGATACTTTCATGTCAAAGGTATACCTAAGGACATTTTAGTAATTTTGCACTAAAGTTGAGCCCTAAAGTTACCGAGATACTTTCATGTCAAAGGTACTTTAAGGGATATTTTGGTCTTATCGACCATCTTTACGTCCTTTGAGTCTAGTTTCATACATGTAGTTGAAACCAAGTTTTAGGACAAATTTTATTATTTATTTTAAAATCATAATTTTTTAAAAAAATCAAGGCAATGTCTTCGAATTAAAGTACTACGTGGAATTTCTCTCAGCATATGAGAAGGGTTTTACGGATTATTTTAACAACAAGATATCCTTTGAAAAAAACGAGAAAATAAAAAATTTTTATGAATTGCAAAAAAATAAAACCTTTTGTTTTCATCCAGCTCTCTAGTAGGGTGCAAAAGATATTTTAATTTTTAAAACCTTTCGTATTCCTTTAACCTAGCGGCAGGATACAAAAGAGAATGATAAAACTTTTGTATTCTTCTTGTTATTCGATAAGGTACGAAAGATATTTTTATTTTAAAAAAAATTAAAAACTTTATTTTCTCAAACAAAAAATATAAATTTGTTTCATAAAATAATATTACCAGATATAAAAATTATAATTAAATATTAAATATTGGAATCGAATAAAGATATAATTTTAAGTTAACATGTGGTAAAGAAGATACCGATTACCGATGGTCATGAGATGGATTGATCCTTACTTGTAATTGTAACCAACTCCCAAACTTTTTTTTTATGATATCTAGTATGAGCGTAGACCTTAGAGTTGGTTTTCTAACGTTTTGTAACCGTCAAAATATGAACCCTAGTAGGTAACTAATCTCGCTTAGCTAAAATAAATTGGTGACGACTTTAAGAAAAATAAATATTGTTTTGTAACGACTATTTAAGGTTAAGTTGAGTGTATGATTCATCTCAACTACTTGGTCCTTTAAAATAAAAAATTAATAAATAATAATATTATCCCTAAAAAATATATATAAAAATATGATATATATATATATAGAAGAATGAGAGGTTCACCCGCCTTTTAAATCAGGCTGGTTAGGATTCATATCTGAGCCATGTTGCCACACTTTCCACTGTTAATATTTTTTATAACTAATCATACTAATACTCATTATGTTCATAATCATAATAAACATGATGCAATAGAAAAAAAAAAAAGCATACTATTATTTATGTCCTTGCAAATAATAGTTTGGTACCTACTTATGATCCATTTGGATGAGCGGTGAAATTGGCTTTGACGAGATAAAAAATAGCGGTAAATGTGAGATTAGTTACTATAGAGGTGAGATTGAGTACTATAACTGTGAGATTAAAATTAATAATAAGATATGTGTTTGGAATTAATCGCAGTAATGGCAGTGAGGTGAATTACAGTGAGAAAATAAAATGACTATTAAAAACATTAAATTAAAATATATATACATATAATAAATAATTAAAAATTTTATTTATATTGAATAATAAAATATATATTAAAGTTATATTTTATGTTAAAAAATAATTATTAAAATTATATTTTATTAAAAGGAATAAAATTTCAAAATAAAAAATTGAATGAAATTTTTTAAAATAATCATTTTTGTATTTTTATATAATTATTTATTTTTAATTAGTCTTATTGATTAATAACAAAATATATTTTTTATTTATAATATAATATAATTTATTAATTATATTAAATAAAATAATAATAAAAATAAAAGACTTAATTGCAGAAATATTTCACTTAAAATGAAAAAAAAAAAAAAAAAAAAACTCAATCGGAACACGCTGAACTACCTGGCGCGACAGAGTCCAACTTGAGAAGTCCGGTGACTATTCTCTTCTCCACTTGCTCAAATACAGTCAACTACTCCACAGTGTAGGACCCTTTTTCACCAAACCCACGCATGAGATGAAAGATGGTGCTGGCTAAAAATCAAATCTGCAATCCAATATTTATTATATGCAGTGCCAGTTGGAATATTTCTGACAACCTTTTATCATTATTTGTGTAACTTTGCTTCCTGAGTTGACTGTAAAAAGTTAGGAATTGCCGGAAGAAAACTACCTGAAAGTTTGGCATGACTAACAAGGTGCCTCAAGAGCAAGACATGATCACAAATTAGCTAACTTATCGTATTAATACATGAAGATGCATATATACATACACACATATATATGTATTTGTTTATGCATATACACTTCAAGAAATGAACACTCACGTGATTGACAAACACCAAACTTGAGGTTCAGACGTCAAAAGTACATGAAGACTCAAACATGATGGCTACTTCGGAAATCAATAGCCACCAGAACATTTATTCAACTGAAACGCATTAATAATGATAATAATTAATGTGCTCAGTGGACCTAGCATGAAGCTTGGGTGCCAGAAAAATAAAGGAAAATGGAACATCCTAGATTATAATTTCTTTAATTACTGATCTTAATTGAAAATACTACTAATAGAAGATTTGCACTCATCTGAACTTCCAAAACTCAACTTTCAGTATCATTATAAACATTCAGAAATCGCTACCTATTTTCTGGGATGTTTATTAAAAATAAAAATAAAATCAAATACCGTCAAAACATAATCAAGATACGATTAGACATATACAAATACAATGAAAATTTTTTTATTATATTTTCTTTCCGATATAAAATTAATAATAAGTAATTTGATTCTTATAAATATTTTAAAATTTAATTTTTTAAATGCAACAATAACTTAAAAATTAAAAATTTATTTGCATGTTAATATATAATTAAAAAGTATTATATTTTTATTACATATTATTATATAAAAATATTTTACTGTTGTGTATTGTCGTACCGATGACCTAATTTTTAAAAATTTTCCGTGTGGACGAATTAGGTGCCTGTTTTTACGCTTCCTAGATATAATACTATTTTTACTGAAAAATATAGAGGGAAATCTATCACATTTTACATATAAAACTTTGCAGGGCATTGGTAGTGCCGGTCTTTTGTAATGGAAATGTTAACCAATACACCAGGAAAAGAATGACAATCTGCTCATAACTAATGTTAAACCAACAACTTCACCATCCCATAATCTTCCAACAACTCCATAGCCTGATGTTATCTTCTCTATTTAAGGAGCAAGCTTCATAATGTCTGGCATACTAATCGAATAGCCTTGCTCTAGCTATTAATTAGAGAACCAAGGACTGTCGACCGAAATACTACCAAATGGTCATGCAACAATCTCCACTTTTGATTGCATTGCTAATTGCTGCAGTCTACGTGGGGAGATGCTTGGCTACCGTCAACACGGAAGCAGCAGCAGCAGAAGAACCCATTCTTGAGTTCTACATGCATGATATCCTTGGGGGAGGTAGTCCCACAGCTAGGCCAGTAACTGGATTACTTGGAAACATCTACAGTGGTCAGGTACCTTTTGCTAAACCAGTGGGCTTCATACCCCCACAAGGTGGAGTTGCAATCCCCAATGCAAATGGTGCTATTCCAACAGTCAATGGCGTCAATGGTCTCCCATTGGGAACTGGATTAGCTGGTACAGCCTTTGCCGGCGATCCTTACCAAAACGGTAACCCTCAGATCCCTCTAGGACCAGATGGCTTGGGACTTGGGTTCGGAACCATCACTGTCATCGATGACATACTCACTGCAAGCCCTGATTTGGGGTCACAGGCAATAGGGAAAGCTCAAGGAGTTTATGTGGCTAGCTCTGCAGATGGAACAACCCAAATGATGGCATTCACAGCCATGATTGAAGGCGGCGAATACAACGACAACCTCAACTTCTACGGAGTGTACAAAATTGGAAGCACCATGTCACATGTATCAGTGACTGGTGGAACAGGAAAGTTTAAGAATGCTTTTGGTCTTGCTGAGGTTCGACCACTTATACCACCTGGTCAACATGTCGCTGATGGTGCTGAGACATTGCTGAGGATCACTGTCCATCTCAAATACTAAGATTTGCAAGTTGTCTTGAAAATTACGTGTCGGATTGTGTGAAAAATGAACATGGTCTTGCTTTCCAGTTTCAATCTTTTAATGAAACAATTACTAGGTTCAAAATATTTTTCCTTTGATTTCTCAATATTAATCTCCCCTAATTCCATTCACATATATAGAAATGGAAATGGCTAAATATTGTTCTTAACACTGAATTATAGAAACTAACTGA
>JBBYHK010238501.1:0-30059 GCA_038382065.1 Adansonia grandidieri | reverse complement strand
AATTTTAGAAAGTTTAAGGATTTATTAGCAATTTTTGCTTTTTAGGTCAAATTTGATATCCAAGTTACCTATCTAGGGTGTATTAATCTTCCAATATCATTATCAAGTCCTTTAAGGTTACCAAGATGCTTTTATGTTAAAGGTACACCTTAGGGGGATTTTAGTAATTTACCCCAGAATAGAGTTTTTATGTGATCATTGGGATACTTATATGTTAAAGGTGCATAGTAGGGATAGGTTCATTCTTTTATGACATTTAGTCCTTTAGGTCACTGGGATACTTTCACGTTAAAGGTATACCTCAAGGACATTTTAATAATTATGTTAAAACCAAGTCCTTTAGGGTCACCGGGATACTTCCATGTCGAAGGTGCACTTTAGAGGACATTTTAGTCTCTTTAACTAAATCCAAGTCCTTGGAGTCTAGTTCTACACTTTTCGTCGAAACTAGGTTTTAGGATAAAATTTTATTATTTCTTATAAAACTAGAACTTTTAAAATAATATACAGAATTTCTCCTAGCATATGGAAGGGGTTTCGTGGATTATTTTAATAGCAAGATATCCTTTTAAAAGTGAGAAAATTAGGAATTTTTGAATTTTGTAAAAATAAAATTTTTCATATTGCTCTAGCCCTCTGATGGGATACGAAAGATATCTTGATTTTTAAAATCCTTTTGTATTCCCTTGGCTATTTGGATGGGTGCAAAAGATAATAATCAACCTTTCGTGTTCCTTTAGTCCTCTTGTGGGGTATGGAAGATATCTTGATCTCAAAGATTATTGAAAACCTGATTTTCTTAAATAGAATAATAAATTTGTTTCATAAACTTTATTTTGATATGTGAGAATTGTAATTAAATACAATATATTGAAACTGGATAAAATCAAATTTAAGTTAACATGTGATTAAGAAGGTACCGATTATCGGGCATCATAAGAAGGCTTGATCCTTACCCGTGATTGTAATCAACTTTCAGACCCTTTCACTTGATCTTTGTTATTATCCGGACCTCAGAGTTTGTTTTTAAGGGTTTTGTAACCCTTAAGATACGAACTCTGATAGGGGACCAATCTCACCTAGCCAAAATAGATTGGTGGTGACTCTAAAATAAATAGTAATTTCATAATGACTATTTAGGGTTAAGTCGAATGAGCGATTCATCTTGATAACTTCATCCTTGAAAATAAAAAGGAATAGTAATGAGATGGCCCTTAAAGATGGAGCAATAATGATATGTAGATATATAAGAACAAGGGGTACACCTACCTTTTAAGTCGAGCTGGTCAAGATTCATATTCGGGCCATGTATCAACAAGGATTAATCATTTAAGTTAAATATATTTTTCAATTAAAAAGTTTAATTGAATTTTAATTCCATGTTTTACTTCATTATCCAATCCATGTCTTAAACATATTTAAAAAATTGTTATAATGAAATAATTAGGTGTTTAATAATAACCAGAAATCTTGATCGAACTTAATCTCTCAAGGAGATGGTCGCACCAACCTCTTGCTAATATTTAGCAAATGTTTCTTATTTATTTTTTCATTTTTTGGGATTATCTTCATCTGATCATATTAGACTTAAAATTTCTAGAAAATCTGAGTTGCATAAATCCTACTTAAAGTAGGAGAGAGAGGCACATTAGGCTTCCCAATCTCATTCGGATTTAGTTCCCCATCATGCTTGCTATTCAAGCAATCCTAAACTCAAATTATATCATCTTCCTCCCAATAAATCTCTAAAAATGCAGCAAATTTGCAGCAACATCTTGCTACTAGTTGTAGACATCCCATTTTTAGTTGAATATGAGGCCTGTGTCGTGGGACTCTAAGCAGCCATTGAAAGGGGCATTCGAACACTACAAGTGTTCAAAGATTCGACCCTTGTCATTTACCAATTGAAAAGGGAATGGCAGACGCGTGATGCTAAATTGGTCAACTATGGTAATCTAATCTCAAAACTTAGAAAAGAGTTTGATGATTTTAGCTTCCAGCATCTACCACAAAAAGAGAACCAAATTGCTGATGTCTTGGCCACCTTGTCTTCCATGTTCATAGTCAATTGAGAATCGGACGTTGCCCTTATTCAAATGAGTATCTATACAACCTCGCCACATTGTCAGAATATTGAAGAAGAGAAGGATGGCTTTCCATAGTATCATGACATCTTTCAGTACATCAATGATCAACGATAGCTAAAAGACACCAACGAAACTGATAAGAGAACCATCCAATGATTAGCCATGAGTTTTATTTTGGATGGTGGGATTCTATACAAGAAAGGCTAGGATCAGGTGTTACTCCGATGCGTGGATGCCTCTGAATCCAAAAGAATACTTGAAGAAGTTCATGAAGGAATTTGCAGTACGCATGCTAATACTTAAAGAAGAGAACCATCCAATGATTAGCCGTGAGTTTTATTTTGGATGGTGGGATTCTATACAAGAAAGGCTAGGATTAGGTCTTACTCCGATGCGTGGATGCCTCCGAAGCCAAAAGAATACTTAAAGAAGTTCATGAAGGAATTTGCGATACACACGCTAATGGACACTGAATGGCCAAACAAGTCATGCAATCGGGTACTATTGGTGGGCTCTTGAAAAAGACTGCATTGATGCTATAAATGCCAAATCTACACTGACAAAATCCATGTTCCGCAAACACCCATACATGTTATGACAACTCCATGGCCTTTTTCTATATGGAGCATGGACATGATTGGACCAAATACCCCTAAGGCTTCTAATGACTTCACCTCGGTCACAATAGATTATTTCATCAGATAGGAGGAGGTAGCTTTTTATGCAAATGTCACTAGATCTGTTATACAAAAATTTGTGAAACAAGACATCATCTGTAAATATGGTCTTCTCGAACAAATCATTACTGATAATGCACACAACCTGAAAAACAAAATGATGCAAGCAGTCTACTCTCAGTTCAAGATTTAACATCGAAACTCTATCCCATACCGTTCGAAAATGAATGGGGTAGTTGAAGCAGCCAACAAGAATATCAAGAAGGTTGTTGAAAAGATGGTTGAGACATATAAAGATTGGCATGAAAAGTTGCCTTTCGCTGTACATCTTTATTGCATGGCCGTAAAAACTTTTATAGGTGCACCCTATTTTCTTTAGTCTATAGCACAGAGGCTGTTTTACCTATCGAAGTTGAAATTCCTTTAGCTAGAGTTTTAATGGAATCATAACTTGAAGAGGCCCAAAAGTTCCAAGATAAAAACCTAAAAGGGTATCTTATTTCTCTTTCTCTTTCCACTCTCCAAAAAGGAAAAAACAACAACAAAAAGAAAAAAAAAAGAAAAAGGACCAGCTTAAGTTGAAAACCTAAGAGGGCGACTTAAGTGACCATACCCTTCAAACCAAATCAAGCCCAAACCATCACCAACCTAAAATTAATTTTCCCCACATTTGCAACACTAATCAAGACAACAAACTCCAACCTAATCCACCTATTATATACTAACCAACCCCAACAAACCTTATCCATACCTACACTTGAAAAATGGAAACTACCTAATTTTGAGGCCTCCATCCCACCATGGGGCAATCTGAGGAATTTTCCTATAATATGACCAACACCACAAGGATTAACTGCTTGAGAAAAAATCTTCAAAAACACTCAATGTCATCCGCATTAAAGCCAATCGACCAGGTAGACTTCTCTTACTTTTTTTGTATTTCAAAATCTTTCACAATCTCATAAGTTTGTCATAACTTGTACTCTCTTTCTTTGAATGAAAATACAATTACTTTATTTCTCGCAAAATCTTGTCGTAACCCTGTATTCCATGTTGCATCATGTTTATCCTCTAATTGATAATGCTTGATAAATGGATGAAACTGATGACAGGATTTCCTAGCATTACTTGGAAAGATAAAACTTCACAGGAATTTTGGTTCCATGTCTAAAAATAAACTCTTAGGGTCACAACTGGTCTTGCCCTAGGACTCTACATCTTGAAAATATGCTCAAAACCTCATCCTAGTAAGTAATCATGGACCTTCCATACCTTCAAGAGGATGACCTTAACATTCAAAGCCTTTGGAAATCTAGAGCAAGATTAATAAACACTGGGCAAAAGGCCACCTTACCAAAGCCAAAGAAAGCTAAAACCAACCATTAGATTAAGCTTTTAAAGTCATTATCCTTGCATCATTTAGACATGCACTTACATCCTCATGCATTATGTAGCATTTAACATCCTATAGGTACTAGCTCCCATATGCAAAAGTCAAATTTATAGGGAACCTAGGGTACAATTTTTTTATTTTGAAAAACCTCAAAAAGCCTTAAGTAACTATCTTTGACCTCAAGAGCTCATTGAAAATCATTTAAGAGAAGTATCCTAAACTTATTTTCTTCTAGTCCTCAAAGAGCAGGATGCATTTTTCTTTACCTACCTCTAAGCCCACACAAGTTAGTGGCATCTATCTACCTTAATTCTTAAAGAGCAAGATGCTTATCTAAGCCCACGCAAGTTGGTGACACCTGCCTGCCTCAATCCTCAAAAAGCAGGATGCTTATCTAAGCCCACACAAGCTGGTGGCACCCACTTATCTCAGTCCTTAAAGAGCAGAACATTTAACAAATCCTACACAAGCTGGTGGCACCTAATTACCTTAGTCCTCAAAGAGCAAGATGCTTATCAAAGCCTATACAAGTTATGGCACCTATAACCTCGGTCTTCAAAGAGTAGGACATTTATTAAAGCCCACACAAGCTAGTGGCACCTATCTACCTTAGTCCATAAAGAGCTAGACTTCTTTATTTACCTACCTTGAAGCTCACACAAGTTGATGGTACCTTTTAAGGTTAAACCTAAAAAAACAACCAAGTAGAAAGGTCAGACCCTACAAAACTCATCAAAATCTCTTTTTCTGCAAGTATATTTAGTCCATCTCGACATGATACTAAAGTAACTCTTTACTTCTCTGTAGGCACACAAAACCGTCATCCCACTCGAACAAAATGGTGTCTATTTGTCTTTGCCCTATTCCCAATACTTAGCAACAGCCAAAAAAGGGCAACTGTAGACACCTCATTTTGTCTGGCCCACTTTTGGCACCTAAACTCAATTAAATGATGATAAAATCAAAAAGTAAAATAAAAACTAGGGGACAATTGTTGGGTGCCATGTCACCAGGCACTATTAGGTAACACGATCCCAAGCAAAAAATTTTTTTTTGGGATTTCTAAAATTCCTATAGGTCACATTAAAGAAAAATGTAAAATGAGGCATCAAAGGCCATTTTCCATGATGTCATCAGAGTCATTTAGATGAGTACATGGATCAATTTCCTGCTCTTTATGACCAAGTTAAGGTAAATCAGGGAGCCACAATACATACAAGTTATATTAGTGCATAAGTATTGATACAAAGCTTTACGACATCAAAAACTTAAAAATTTTCACATGTAGTATCGATACAAGAGGGTTTGGTATTGATACCTAAGATATGGTATCAATACCTAGCATATTTGTATTGCTATAGACCTTGGCAGTAGCTAAAGTTGTAATTTTTGTCAAAATGTATCGATACACAAACATAAGTATCGATACAAATCCATGGAGTATTAATACAGGCCTCTAAGTCTCGAGACTGGAAATAATTTTTTCTTTGAGTATCAATACACAGCTCATTGTATCGATACTCATTGGTAAAAAGTACCTTATGTATCGATACAACATGTTTTGCATCGATACACCAACGCATGTTTGCTGGTTTAAGCCATTTTTTAGCCACTGGACCGTTGATTCAAATTCTGATTCAAACATGTTTCTTGCACCAAAAATCATCAAAATTCATACCAGGCTTTATCTTTAGGCTTGTGACTAGATTTAAACAAAATTTTGAGGTCCAAATAGCCAATGACAAAGGACTTTTATGGCATTTTTGTCAAAGGGTAAAACTGAACTTACCTAATTCTCAGCTATGCAAAGCAAGTCTAGATCTACTATTTTTGCTTAGCAAACCAATGGTTTTGTATGGCAACTAAGCATTGTACCTAACCTCTACATGAAGTACATGCACTAAAACCCTAAAATGCCCTTACTTTGTTATCTTTTATCTTTATAGCCATATGGCTATATAAGCCAACCTTGGACTCAGCTGAAACACAATCAACCAACAAGAAGAAAAAAAAGATTCCCAGTAGAAAACTCCCACTTCTAATCATTCCTTTAATATTCCCCAACCACTAAAAAAACTAAAATACTCTTTTTTATTTTTGGATCCCTCTACAACCATCACCAAAAATCTTTCCAAAGACCATTATTTCACTCATATTCCTTCTCAAAACTCTTTTCATCCATACCTAACTCAAAAGCCCATCCTTTTCATCACTATTTTATCGTTTAGCCCTAAAAAGGTGAAGTTCCAAACTACTGCTAAGAGAAAAGGTTGAAGCTTGAAACTTTTAGTTTACTTTCTCCACTTAACTCTGCATATTCTCTGATTTTTCAGCATTTTCATCCTCTTAGTGACCTCTTCATGTTACTACGACCTTTTTAAGATTCTTATGCATTATTGCTACCTTGTCTGGGGTAATCTTAGAGCGTTGATGTTTTCCTGATGCCTTGATGTTGCATGGTAGGCCAAATATATTGTCTTTCATTCTGTCATCAAAACAGCCCCTTAGTTATGCATACTCTGTCATGTTTTATCTATTTTCATGTGCTTAACACATGCTTACATGTTCACCTCAACGTGTCTTATGTATATCCATGCATTTTCTTGTGTTTTAACGAGTTTCATGACATAAAAATGCTATCTTGACAACTTCAGCCTACATTTCTTTGTTTAAATATGTTCATGCACCTTATTTGTCATCTTCTCACATTTTGTCACCTATTTCCATGTTAATATGTCATTTGTGTGTTTTTTCATGCTTAGATCTTGTTCATCTTAGTGCATGTTATATTTTGTTCATGTCATTCCTATCAAGATGCATGCTTATTTGTTAAAAATCTGATTTTTAAAAGAAATCCTCAGGTTAAGTTCATGCTACCTCCAATAGATAAAGAATAGCATGGATTTAATATTTTCATAAAATTAGTCTTCTAATCTTAGGGATAAAGCAAACATTTTAACTTTTGATTCATGATAATACAAGTTTAAAAATGCTATTTTTCAGGCAAACATAACCTCTTTTAGTCAGAAAAATACTAAACCTTGATCTCAAGTCTAACACATTCATGGCATGGTCAACAAGTTGATTCATCATCCCAAACTACTTTGGGATTGTGGAATGAACTCGTGATGCCTATGTCATTCTTTCCCTGTGTTATGGATGTTCGGATATCCATAAATCGAATTTAACCCTCAAGAAACCTAGAATATCGAATAATCCCCCTTGTTTTTGCTCTAGCAATACTATAGTTTAAATTTGAAAAATCATTTTCGAACCACAAAATATTTCCTTTGATTTTTCTAATATTTTTTCCTTAAAGGGCATCGAATTACCTTTCTAATGGTGTCTTATTTGCTCTCGGATCATCCCAAATGAAGGAGTTATGTTTTTTTAATCTTTGCTATCTGGAACCCCTGGAACCAACGTGCAACATATTCGGGCCATGTTGGCCCATCAGATCTTTACAAAATTTTCAAATATTTTTCCTAAAATGTTCACAAAATTTCCTTTTTGGAAAGGTATTGTTCATGATCTAATGATTCCGGATAAGCTTGGAACGATTTTCCAAAGTCCATCATGCCTTTTTTCTTGTACATACTGCTAGTGTCAAGACAAACTTAACTTTAAAAATTAATTCTACCTAGAAAGTGGTTTTCTAGGATCTTTGGAATATTTTTATATTAAACCTTGTCGAGTAACATTTCCAATTGTACCTCGTTTACCCTGTGAAGTCTTTTGATGCACCCAAAAAATTCGAGAATAGAGATGACACGATGTTATCCCTTGTTTTCAACTTAATTTCCAAATCTTTATTTATCAAGATGTTTGAATGTCTCAAAATGCATCCAGTTGGTCACCCTTTTGACTCGGATCAAGGCTAAAAATAAAACAAAAAGGATTTCATATTAAAATTTTCGCTAGTGGTGATACTCCAACTCCATTGCACTGAGAGGACACACTAACCCTATTTTTAATTAAAAATCTAATTTTTCTTTTTATTCCCAAATATTTTCCTAACGCTATCTTTGGGGATACTCCATCCCTACTACTTCGACGGGATACTCTAACCTTATTTTTAATTAAAGATTCAAATTTTTTCTTTATTCCTAAATAGTTTCCTAACTCTATCTTTGGGGATACTCTAACCCCATTTTACGTTGAAAAAGTCCAAAATTTTCTCTCTTTCGAGTGTCTCAAACTGCTTTGATTAACATCATCTTTGTCCCTTAAATCACCATCAAATCCAAACCAATCTCTAAAATTGTCATCCCAATTTTTTTCAATAATCGAAGGCAAGTATGAGATACATTTTGATTGCCCCTTCTTTTTCATGTTCTTTTGGTTGTGATTGCTTGTTTATGATATTATTATATTTTTCTTTTTCCATCTTACTAACATTTTCCTTTTGTAATGAATATTGTGCATTCATGTTTAAACTTTATTTTTTTCAATAGAATTTACAAGGCAATATTTCGTGTTAGTATCTCTCCAGTGCCTAATACGAAACATCTAATTTTTTTTAAAATCCAATCTGGACATTGTTTTCATAAAAATCCCCATGTTCCTCACATCTCTAATGCACATAGGTGATCTAATTTTCATTAAAAATTGAAATTTGTATTTTCCACCAAACTTCATGCATTTAAGAGGATTATATCTAAATAAAGACTAAATTGAACCAATTTAACCAAGACCAAAGTGAGACATAATTAATAAGCACTGATTTCGACCGTATGGGGATGACAATCCTTCCCCGCACGTAACCAACTCCGAAACCCAACTAATGAATCTCTGAGCTTTGTAGACCTAGAAATTGATGTTTCGAGTTTTGTAACTCAAATATTGATTTAAATGGGCATTTGATCGTACCTAGCTCGAAATGATCAGTGGCGACTCTAAGTTTATAGCCACTTCATGGTGGCCATCCAAGACTAGTTGGATGAGCGATTCGCCTGATGGTCTCTTCCTTCTCTTTCCCATATTATGCCTAATCCAAATCCTAATCATGGGATAGCTCAAATGCTCAACCATAACCAACCATTATTTATTTTTAAGTCGAGCGTGCTATGCCTTTAGATCGTTCAAAGTTTTAAAGACGAGCATGTGGGGACAAGAAGTCATCATTTAAAGCACCATCGAGGTCATCTGAAAAGCACGAGGCAATTTCCCACCATTCTTGGATAAGGTAAAGAGTTTAGAAAATCAAAGGTAAGAAAAATCCATATTTTTATACGTATGTCTCGATACATAGGTGTGAGGTATAGATACAAGGCTCCATGTCATTCAAATTCCCAAATCTTGATAGCTATATCGATACCAAAAGGCATGGTATTGACACTTGAAGAATGGTGTCGATACCAAGGGCATTTGTATCAATACAAAGTTGTGTCATAGCTAAAATCGCAATTTTTGGCCAACAAATATTGATACAGGAGTGCATGTATCAATACAACAAGTTTGGTATCAATACAGGCTTAAAGGTATTGATACACCATGCTTTGTATTGATACTAGATTCAAAGTATCGATACGTTCTGGGTTTTTTTCTTGCTCAGTATATTGATGCACAAGGCTATTTTTGGCCTAATTTGAGGAAAAGTCCGCACCATGATTTCAAAACTCAAATTTGGTCACAATATTGGCTTCAAAATCATCTAATATCATATATAAATTCATACAAATAATGTGGATTTAATTTTTGGGCTCTAAATATTGGCTGAACACATTTTGGAAAGGTTCATTAAGCTTGGCATAAGGGCATTTAATGAGAAAATATGATTTAATGAAGGATAAAGTTTTAATTACTCATTTGATTAGCTAATGCATATTGTTTTCTTTGCCTACAAGAATTAAGATTAACCAATCAAATATTGAAAAGTATCATATTAGTACAATGAGTCATCATATTATACATGCCAAAAGTCCCATATACCCTCTTTGCTAGGTCATCTTAGTGGCTAAAATCATCTCCTATATAGTTCAACTTTCTTATTCAACTGAAAGAAGGGGATTTACATCAGCCACCAAGAAAAACCCTAAAGCTCTCCCAAAAACTCTATTCCTATAGCTCCCTTTCCACTCTTCAAAAAACCTTTTTAGAACCACTCATTTTCCTCATCTCTACCATAAAAACAATCCTACATAGTGTCACAATGTGGTCTAGATATGAATCCTGACCAAGTTCGACTTAAATGGCCTTTATTCCTATATTTATTGATATATCATTATTTTATATCGTCTTATTTCTATTGGCCATATCATTATTTACTTTTTTATTTCTTAGGACTGGGTGGACAAGATGAAACGTTCACTCAACCTTAGATAGTCATTACGAAATGACTATTTCTTAGGAGTCACCACCAATTTATTTAGCCTAGGTGAGATTGGTCACCTACCGAAGTTTGTATTTTAAGGGTTACAAAACCCTAGAATATCAACTTCAAGGTCCATGATCATACTAGAGATCATTTAGAAGGGTCTAAGAGTTGATTACAATCACAAGTAAAGATTGACCCCCTCGTGATGCCCCAAAATCGGTACCTTATTAATCATGTGTTAACTTGAATTTTGATTTTTATCCAATTTAACAGATAGCATTTAACTATAATTCTGAAAATAATATTTTATGAAACCAATTTATTATTCTATATCGAGAAATCAAGTTTTTAAAATTTTTTAAAAATCAAAATTCCGGACGCACCCCATCAGAGGACTAGTGGAACAAGAAAGTTTTTTTTTTATCATTATCTTTCGTACCCTGCTGCAAACCAGAGGAACACAAACAGTTTTAAAAATCAAAACATCCTTTAAACCTCGCTAGAGGACCACGAGAATGTGAAAGGTTTTATTTCTTCAAAATTTATAAAAATCTCGATTCCCACTTGAAATAGATATCTCATTATTAAAATAATCCCAGAACCCCTTTCATATTCTAGGAGAAATTCTATGTATTATTCTAACTTGGCGATATTGCCTTAATTTTTTAAAAGTTTTTTATTTTATTAAAAATAATAATAAAATATCCTAAGACCTAGAAATAGTCTAAAAGGATGCACCTATCCCTAATGTGTATTGTCAATGTGAAAGTATCTCAATAATCACATAGGACTTAGTTCTAATGTGAAGTTACGAAAATACCCTTGAGATATACCTTCGACATGAAAGTATATTAATAACCCTAAAAGACTAAAAAAAAAACCATAGAAAGGGGGACCTATCCTAAACACAAACCTTTAGCATAAAAGCATCCTAGTGATTTCATTGGACTAAGTTCTAAACAAATTACCAAAATGCTCCTAGGGTATATCTTAAATGTGAAAGTATCCTGATAAACCTAAAAGACATAAAAAGATAAGTAGTGGTGATTTTTTACCCTAAATGGATAATTTAAATGACAAATATGACCTAAACGCAGTAATTGCTATGAGTACTTAAATTTCTCAAAATTACATATTTGTCCCGAATTGGCTAAAAATGCTAAAAATGTTTTTTAAAAGTTTAAAATACCCTGAATGGGTAATTTAGATTTTAAAGTGACCTAAAATGCAAAAATGCAATTAAGTCCTTAAAGTTTTCAAAATTGCATTTTGTACCCTAACGGAGAACCAAAAAAATATAAAAAGTTTAAATATTTTCAACACCCCATTGGAGGACCAATGAAATGCTAAAAATATTCTAAAATATTCTAAATGGATGATTTTATCCTAAAGATAACCATTTTAAGCTAAAATGCTAGATTTGCCTAATAGTCCCTAAACTTTTTTTAATTTACAGATTGGCTCCTATATAATTAAAACACAAAATTAAACAAAATAAATCAAAACAATCACATAAAAATTCATAAGCAAGCTTCGACCACTTTCTTTTGACACTAAAACAAAAATTTTAATATTTACACAAAAGGTCCTTAAACTTTTTTAAATTACAAAAAGACCCTAAAATCCAAAAAATATTTCTACTTGATAAAATGAATAAAATTCATTCCTAAGAAATGGAAATCCTCAAAACCAAATTTTTCCTTGTTTTTGCAAATTAGCCCTTAGACTTTCTATATTTACCCAATAGCCACAAAAATAAAAATAAAAAAGGTTATCATACATACATGCACATAGATTCGGTGAACATGGGTATTCCATCAAACAAAATTTTTCCAACTTCAAGATTTACGTATTTAAGCTTTATTAAGCACAAATCAACATTACCACGTAATAAATCATAAAGCACAGACATATAAATAAGTTTTTTCTAGCATATTACCAAGAAAATACCAAGGAAAATATAATCCATATCATCACATACATATGTTACAACTAAGATCATATCTACAACAACATCAACACACCAATAACAACATGGATATGTAAGAACAACAAACTATTATTATGAAAAATCAAATATAAATATTAAAATAAAAAAATGGATCATGGCAATCATGTTTGCCTTTCAACACAAACTAAAGTTCATGACCTAAAACATGATTTTGGCTCACCAAAAAGAATGAACATGAAAGAAAACGAATAAAAGCTTGAAAACTTAAAAGGAAATCTACCTTAAAGCTTTAAAACTTTAAAAAAGAAAAGCTAGTGTTTTAGTGTTTTTTTTTTTTGGGGAGACCCAACAGCCATCTCTTGAAGCTTTCTCCCCCTATTTATAAAAGGAAAAATTAGCTAATATTTGGTTGGAAATTAGCTTGGCCATTTTTTTTCTCTTTTTTTATTTGATTTTCAAAAAATAAAATTATAGAAGTTGCAATTAGCATTAAATAGATATGTACTAATTGTCATATCAAAATATCTCTAATGATGATAAAGATAAGATTCTAATTGGATGATTAATACTTGAACTCGTAAAAATTTATGCAAAAAATCCTTATGAAAGAAAATTAGTATTCGGAAAAAAAGGCAAAACTCATAAAATAAATTAAATTTTTAAAAACTAATTTAATATGAATTTAATGAAGATATTTGAAGAATTTCAATAATTATAAACTGGAAAAAATCTTCTCAAAAAAATTATGAAGTAGAAAACTCTGTATTTTGAAAACAAGTAAAATCTACAAAATGAATTGGAATATTTTAAAACTGATTTTATGGTAACTCAATGGGAAGATTTAAAGAATTTTGACGTTCAAAACTTAAGAAAATTCTACCAAAAATTTTATAGATAAAGGAAAGCTCATATTTTATAATTAAAAAAATACATTGGAACTTACAAAATGAGTTAAATATAACATATTATCCAAAATATTAATTATTAAAAATGAAAAAGGTGAAATTCTAAATTTTGGAGTAAATTTAATCGAAAAATATTTATGAGTGAAATATTCACGATATTATGAAAAATTCAAAAATTATTGGTAAAATTGACAACTTGACACCTTATGATATAAAATGCCAATATATAATTTTTTTGAATATTTTTTATTTTTTGGAATGCATATTGGCATAAATACCGCATAAGTGTTGGTAAAATATATGACGATCGACCTTTCAAGTTTTATGAAAAAATATTAAAATTTTTTTAAAAAGGTAAATTTGATTGTGATATCATTTGCTAGAATAATTTTTAAAATTTGACCGAAGAATATTTAAAAACTTATTCTTCTCTTAAATATTCATTCTTTTTATCCAATATCAATCTACAAATGGTAGTTTTTTTGTCACATGTTAATATGGCCATCTGTGCGTGACAAAATAAGTTACAAAAAATGTCTAAACTACCTAGCATAGGTTAACCCCTATCAAGATGATAGTTGTGCTTTTGGTCTTGGATAACTGGAATTATCAAAAAAAAGGCCTGGATGAATTTAAGTGTGTACACATAGCCACCATAACCAAAAGCTCTTTCTTTTCATTACTTTCTTGCTAATCCATAGCAAAGAAAATGAAAAAACTAAGCTAAAAGTTGTTGGATTGCTATTCAAGGTTTGGGGTATATTTTTTTATCTTTTCTTCCATTTATTTTTTGGTTTTCTTCATCATCATCATCTTAGTGAACCTTCATGTTTTTGTGACCCTATTAACGCTTCCATGCGTTATTGTGGCTTTGTTTATGGTAGCCTTAGGATTTTGGTGCATTTCTTTATGCTTTAATGGTTTTTTGATGAACTAGAATGCCATTTTTTTGTTGACAGTAAAACAGCCCCTGCTTATGCATTCTTGCAATGTTTTTCTCATCTCAGCATGCTCATTTCATATGTAAATGATTAGCCTAGCATATTTTAATCTCGACCACACCTTAGGATGCATTTTCATGATGATTTCCTTGTTGAAGTGCATGGATTGTTTGCTATTTTGAATGGTTGTTCATGTTTGATATCTTCACTAAGTTTAGTTCATCATATGTTGGTTGAAATGCTTCTATGATGCTTGTAAAAATCAATTTTCAAAAAAAACAAAAAAAACAAAAACCAAGTTAAGTCTATACTAACCTCAATCAATGCAAATTAGCATGGATTTAATGTTTTCAATATATTGGTTCTTCAATCCTAGGGCTATATCAAACACATGTTTCGAATAATAGCCTCATTAGGCCAAATAAATTTTGTTTTCAGTCCAAAATCAAAAATGCTTTCAAGTATTTAGTTTAAGTATTGTTTTAAGCCTATCAAAACTATTAGCGTGGATGGCAAATGGTTCAACAGCCTACTTTATAAGAGTTGGATTGGTCCATTACTTCACCACCATAGACTTCAGTGGTTAGATTAGCATGTCTGATGCCTTGACACATGACCATAAAAGCCTTAACCCGAATAAACCTCTATTTTACTACTGGCAACACAATGATCCCTAATTGAAAAATTATTTTCAGAATCCAAATGATTGTTTGGGAATTTTGTAGCATTTTTCCTTGAAAAGTATTCAAATTGCCTTTACAACAATACTTTGATTTCCCCTAATCATTTTGGATGTGGAAGTTATTATTTTTCGAACCTTTGTTGTCTAGAACCCTTAGAATCAGCGATTCATATTCTATTTGGGTGATGCTAATCTATCAAATGATTTTTCTGGACATTTTGAAAATTTTTCTTGAAAAGTTCATAAAATTCCCTTTCTAAAAAGGTATATTTGTGATTTAACAATCCCTATTAAGTTCGAGGTAATTTTTCAAAGTTCACAGACCCTTTTTCCTGCACTTGCCATTAGCATTGATTCAGACTCGATTTCAAAAATTAATTCCGCCTAGAAAGCATTTTTCTAGGATTTTTAAAATATTTTTACATAAATCCATATCAAATTACCTTTCCAACAATTCCTTGTTTGCCACTAGAAACTGTCAAACCAGGCTAAAATAAATTTAAAAAAGTGTTTAGCACGATATTGTCCCCTATTTTTGTTGAACTTGAGAAAATTTACTTGGATTTTCCCAAACCATCCCTTCTAGTCATTTGAATGACTCAAAATATATTCAATGGTTTCTTCCATGATGTCATAAGTCACGACATAAGTCCTTTTAAACTCAGATCAAAACCCAGAAGTGTTTTCAAATTAATTTCCCTTACCTTTTTTCAAAATAATTTTATTTTCCATTCTAAAATCTTGTTTCTTCACAAAAATATAAAAATTCTAGTGTTCAAAAATCACTCAAATCTCTCTTTTCGATAGGATACTCTAACCCTTTTTTTTAAAGGATACTTTAAACCTACTTTTTCGAGTAGATCCCTAAACCCCATTTACTCTAAAGGGATACTCCAATCCCGTTTTTCAAAAATACATCTAAAATCTAGGTTTTCTCTCCTTCGGGCTTTGCTGGACCTTTTATCAAAACTTTCATGCCTAAGACAACCATCGAATCCAAAAATGTCTCAAAATTGTCAATTCAGTTATTCCTCAATAACAAAGGTCAATTAGGAGATACATATTGATTATCCATCCTTTTTTTTATATTTTTGTGTATTCATCTTTAATGCAACTTTTATTATAGTTCTTTGTCTTATTAACCCATTTCTCTTCTTGATGACAACTTGCATTCATGCTTTCAAAAAATTCAAATTTCATTAAACCCAAATTAATGTTTTGCATCAATATCCCTCTAGTGCTCAACGTAGAGTTTCCTCTTTTAAATCAATCCGGATCTTATTTTACCAAATCTTCTATGTTTCTCCTCTTGGGTTGCATAAAAGAGATATTAATTAAACTTTTATCTTGAAAACCTATATTTAATATTTAAAAATTTGCATTTATAAGAAGGGGGTTACATATAAATAATGATCACATGAAAAACTGAAGAAAATTGAGACTTCGATAATTTATGGCTAGATGGCACCAATTTTGGGCATTATGATGGTGGTAATCCTTCTCCATGTGTAATCAAATCTTAGACTCTTTTAAAACAAACTCTGGTATATGCAGTCTATAAAATTAGTGTTTCGAGTTTTATAACTCAAAATTACCAATTTATCTAGTTATACCTAGCCCAAAATGATCGGTGGCAACTCCAAGTCATGGTTATTTCATAATGACCATCCAAGACTGGTTGGATAAGTGATACGTACGATGGTCCCCCCCTCAACTCTCACTCTATCACTCCTAATCCAAATCCCAATTAAGGGATGATCCAAAGGCAAGCCCCTTCTATCTTTCATTTTTATGTCATAGCTCACCATGCAAAGTCCATGTCATGACACCATGATGTCGCATTAAGGTTCCACTAAGGAAGATGAAGTGCCACAAACATCAAGCACATCTACTGCACTCAATATGGCCTAGAATTGAAACATTTTCAACTCTAATTTTAACCTAATTTTTCCAGCAACTATTATTAACTTTTCATGACACTTTCAAGGTGGAAAAAAAAACAAGTTGCACTAACAGCAATTGAAAATTTTAGCATCATCAAAGCATTAAAACAGAGCCATCCTAACAACAATCAACGCTGAAATTGTTGATAGATGACTCTAATATCAATTTAATTAAAAAAACATATTTTAAACTAACTAATATAGATAATAAACATGGGTTAACATGCTAAAAATTTAAAAATTAAAAGGAAACAGTTTTTTTAATTTTTAATTCAAGAAATAGATCAAAATAACATCGAAACAAACTTAAAAGCTTAAGACATGTTAGGACTTTAATCCAAATCAATTAAAAAAAATTTAATTAGTTAGTTAAACATTTTTAAACATGATTAAAGCCAAAAATTATATGTTATCGAGATTTATAAAATTAATTAAAAATTTAAGAATTTTTATAAAATTAAAAATTACCAAATCAACTCAGAAATCAGTTAGATTAATTATCACTAAAAATCGAAAAGCTAAACCGCATGTAATCTACAGACCTTAGGCTTGATATCACTTTCTCTAAGACCGAAGCTCATGTATATTGATATAGGCATAAAATTTTAATAAAAATTAAACATACACAGTGGAAAGTAAACAAAGAAGTACCTATATTTTCTCAAGATCTTAGGAAGAGATATACATATTGTTGGCAACGTGGCCCTCGACTTTCATTACAAAAGGCAATGCATACGACTTACAAAAATATCTTTTTTATGGAGAAATGTTATCTCGATCGAGACTCTTCCTTTTTTGTGTCGTTAAAGGTGCGAAAAGGTACGGGTTCTCGACACTTGATCATAGAAGGGGATCGCTTGGTTAATCGCTCATCCAGCTGGTCTTGGATAGCCACTAAAAAATGGACAACAATTGGTTTCACCATCGGTCATTTAAGCTAGGCATGATCGAATTCCTATTGAAACTAGTATTTCAAGTTACAAAACTTGAAACATCAATTCCATGATCTATAAAGTCCAAAGATTCACCAGTTGTGTTCAGGAGTTGGTTACGCATAAGAAGGTATGAACGTCCTTACGACATCTAAAATCAGTATTTTTCTAGCCAAGTATTAATTTGGTTTTGGTTTCCTCAAATTTGACTCATCCATATTTTGATATAATCCCCTTTTAATGCATAAGTTTGAATAGAATGATAAACTTAGGTTTTTTAAAGAAAGTTTGAATCTACGCATCCTATGGGGGTGAGTAGCATTAAAATTTTAGGCTAAAATGATCTCCGAATTTAATTTTAAAAAAAAATCAGATATCCCATGTCAAGCACTAGGGAGATACTGACACGAGACATTACCTTTGTAATTGTTTGAAAAAATGATTTTGACAAATATGAATGCTAGATGTCCATCAGAAAGGAAAATGTGTTACAAAGATGATAAGAATATGATAATGTAACCTAAAAATAAATCACACAAAATAACAAAACGAAAAAAGAGAGGCAATCGAAGTGTACCCATAATTGTCATTGATTATCTTGAAATAACCACATTGACAATTTTGGAGTCATGTTTGGATCCACTGTTAATCGAGGCATGAAAATTGACTAAAATCTTGACAAGTCATCTGAGAGAGAGAAGATTTAATTTCAATAATTTTTGGGAAGTAGGGTTGTGATATTCCCTCGAAAAATAGGGTTGTGGTATCCCCATAAAATGAAAGTTTTAATAATTTTTTGAAAGACGAGCTTAAAGAAATTTTCATGATAAATTTTTGATGATTTCTTGACAAAAATGAGATTTTGACCACTTTTGACAAAATAGATGATTTTTGAAAGAAAAAGAAAATTAATAAAAATAAGGATAATGATCTTGAAATTTTGTTCAAGCCTTGATTGGAGCCTATGGAGTCAATGCATGTTTTCTTTACTTGACGTGGTTAACTGGGATCACATTGATGCATCCGAATGCCTTAGAGGGGAAATTTGAGAAATAGACTAGTTTTTACAATTGCTAAAAATACGGGATAGCATTTTGCTGTCCCCCTTCTTGAATTTATTTTGAGCAAATTCGAAGGTTTTAGGAGCTAGGTAAGGTACCATTGGGAAGGTGAATGAATGAGGTTTAATGTAAAAATATTGAAAAAATAATAAAAAAATAATCTTCTAGATGGAAATAATTTTTGAAGTTGGGTCAAATGTGGCACTAATAACACGTGCAGGAGAAAAAGTGTGGTAAACTTTGAAAATCATTATCAACTCTTACAGAATTGTTAAATTGCAAATAAAACCTTTTTAAAAAGGGAATTTCATAAAATTTTTATGAAAAATGTTTTAAAAATTCAAAAAAAATCATCTAATGGGCCAAAATGGCCCAAACATAAGTTAAATCACTGATTCCAAGGATTCTAGGTAGCGTTGGTTCAGAAAATCATTACTCCCTCATCTAGATTGATCCAAGGTCAAACAAGATACTATTGGAAAGTTAATTCAATGTCTTTTCAATGAAAAATATTATAAAATTCATGAAAAATGTTTTAAAGTTGGAAAATGATTTTTCAAGTCACGACTATAGTGCTACTAGGACAACTATAGGGGAATTTTTTATTTTTTTGAGCTTTTTAGGTCTACACTTAAGCCATGGACATCTGAATGCCTATGATAGAAAAAATGTGTGAAATGGGTGTCATGAGCTCATTCCACAATCCTGAAGTAGTTTGGGATGATGAAACTGCCCATTGACCATGCCACAAATGCAAAGACTCTAAGCAAAATGATCAAGGCATAAACAATTTTGGACACTAAAAAAAAGGACATTTATTCTGAAAACAAAACATTTGACCTTAATAAGCCTTGAATCAAAACATGAAAAACTTGATTTTTCGTAAGATTGGAAGAACAATGCCATAAAAAATCGTAAGTCCATTTTAATCCTCATTTATTGAGGTTAACATGACCTTAACATATGGGTTTCAGGAAAACAAATTTTTGACAATCAATAAACAAGCATTTTGACAAGTATCTAATAATCAACAAGATGATGTTTATGATAATAAACATGATAGACATGTGTCAGTATGTAGGGATG
The DNA here is from genome assembly GCA_038382065.1 of Adansonia grandidieri. NCBI lineage: Eukaryota > Viridiplantae > Streptophyta > Magnoliopsida > Malvales > Malvaceae > Adansonia > Adansonia grandidieri. The sequence continues at coordinate 10,085 of JBBYHK010238501.1, read as the reverse complement.
ACATTTCAGTAGGGAAATGATGACAATATGTGAAGAGATAAGCAAGATTATGCATAAAGATATAGTTAAATGCCTGACGTCAAGAAGTATGCCGTGGAAATTACACAAACATGCTATAACAAAGAATAAATGCTTGCTAGAATTTTATGGCAGAATTAAAACTCATCATTGAAATGAAACAAGAACATAACAATGGAGAACATGATAGAGAGGTTAAAAAGCACCAAAACAACCTAAATCTACCATATCCAAAGCCACAAAATGCATGAGAATCCTAAAGTAATGTTATGGCCATCATGTTAAAGCTTACTAAAACGATGAGAAATGGAAAAACAAGTGAATGAAAAGGAAAAAAATATTCCTTAAAAGCTTTAAAGACTTTGTTGGTAATGTTAAGTAGAAAATGTTTTAAAACTTATAGCTCACTTTTAAACCTTCCCTTGTAAGAAAAAGTGGTAAAAATGAGCTTGAAGGCTGTTAGATCAATGAAAAGGTGTTTTTATGGAGTAATGATGGTCCTAGACAATTTTAGGTGGTTTTTGGAGGGACCGAGGGAGAGCTATAGGAATAAGGTTTTTTAGAGTATGGAGGTTGATATAGTTATATGTGTAAGTTTTTTCAACTGAGGTCATAACACATCTTACACAGCATTCATTGTCAGCCCTTAAAGACCCAAGAAAGGTGAGGCATTTGAGTCATTTGGGCTAGACAAAATCATGACTCATGGTACCAAAGAGAAACATTCCAGCATTTTATTGGCTAAGGCATAGCTCTAGCAATAGTAACAAACCATGCAATGGTTGGTACTATGGGTAACATCAAGCGTGCCTTTCATCAATCTATATTTTCTCATGAAATGCCCTTGTGACCTACTTAATGGATCATTCAAAAATGTTGAAACCTAATATTTAAGCTTAAAAATGAAGTCCATATGATTTGTATGAAATTATACTTGATTTTGAATGATTTTTTAGGCCAAAGTTATGATCAAATTCGAGTTTTAGTGTTATAGTATGAATAGAGCAAAATGTCTCGAATAGGTTAAAAATAGCTTTTTGGTATCGATACAAGGCTTCTTATATCATACTAGCAGCTAATCTTCACTCTAAGTATCGATACTTAGCCTTTCGGTATCAATACAATGAGCATTGTATCGATACCAAGCACCAAATTTCCCTAGGTATTGATACTTCTTAGCCCTTATCAATACCACAGCTAAAATTTCCCTAAGTATCAGTACTTCATGCCTTGTGTCAATACAACTTGACCAAAATTCACGATTTGAACTTCAAAATAACTTGGTTTCGATACCAAAGCCTCTTGTACCAATGTTATAAATGTGTCGATACATGCCCCTTAGCATCGACACCAACAATGATTCTTTAATAACACGAAAGCCTTGTATCGAGACTTAAAGGCCATGTATTGATTGGATTTTACACACCTTTGGCTCCTCAGATACCTTACCTTAACTAGGAATGATGGATGACTGGCCCATGCTTATTCAAATGACCTTGATAACAATTTGACTAGCAACTTTTGATGCTTTGGATGATGGCTCGGACAAAATAAGGTGTCTATAGCTACCTCTATTTGATTGTTATTGAGTATCAAGAATGAGACAAAAACTGATAGACACTATTTTGTCCAGGGTGTGCTTGATGCTGCCTTATATTCCTGCAATAGAAAGACTAAAGTTAACAAGGTGCAAGGATAAAATAATACTTTGGCGATGCTTTTGACTTTGATAGAGGTAAAGTTTAAGTTTTGGATAGCAAAACCTAGACTGAAATCCTAAACTTGATCTATCCCTAGGTTCGACTTAAAAATGGCAGAGTGTCAATGTGCCAAACCATAACTAGTTACATAGGAATTTTTTGACAAATTTTAGATAAAATACCTAGATTACAGTCTTAGGCTTAACTTATCCCTCGGTTTGATTTAAAAATGACAAAGTACTAATTTGTCAAATCACGACTAGCAACATTAGACTTTTGAAAGGACTTTTTGACAAATTTCAAATAAAAGACCAATATTACAATCCTAAGCTCAACCTATCACTTGGCTCAACTTAAAAAAGACATAATGCCAATGCACCAAGTAAAGACTAGTAACTTTGGACTTTGAAAGAATTTCTTAACAAAGGTTTTGGAAAAAAACTTAGACTACAATCCTAGGCTCGACCTAATCCCTAGGTTTGACTTAAAAGATGACATATGCCAACAAGCTAATTCATGATTGGTAACATTGGACTTCAAAAGGATTTCTTAACAGAGGGTTTTAGATAAATGACCTAGACTACAATCCTAGGCTCTACCTATCTCTAGGTTCGACTTAAAAAGCTAACAGACTGCCAATGTGCTGTAGCATGGCTGGCAATGTTGGACTTTAAAAGGATTTTTTAACAGAGGGTCTTGATTGAGATTCCTAACTAAGGTTCTTGACAAAAGTTCTAGATGAAAATGCCAATAAGCCAGATCATGAAGTTCTAGCAATATTAGATTTTAAAAAGATTTCTTGAAAAAGGGTCTCAGTAGAGGTTCCTGACTAAGGTTCTTGACAAAGGTGCCAGTCAATATTCTAGTAACATTAAACCCTAAAAGGATCTTTTGCAAAGGGTCTTGATAGAGGTTCTTGACTAAGGCTTTTGATAAAGGGGCTTAACAATGAGCAGCTGACTGGATTAACCTACTAGCATTGCTAGATTTTGACTTTTGACAATGCTATATCTTGGAGAAATATGGATCTTATCTACATGACCTTCTAATTTTTCAATATCAAAGATTCTTACTAGGAAATTCCTTGAAGCTTAACAAATTCAGCTTAATTTGAAGCTAACAGTATGATTTATATGATGGAAATATGAGTGCATGATGTGATGATATGAATGTAACTTCTTAAGAACATGACTATATGATTATGACATGAATTCCTGTATAGGAATAGACATTGCAAGTTGTCCTCTTAACTGGGAGTTTTGCTAGCCACTTCCTTGATGCCTCAATATAAGGTACTGACTTTGGACTTAATAAGCTTAAAGATCATGACTCTTTTTGGTGACTTGTCTTTTAGATGATCAGTTTCTTGACTGAGGTATCTAATAGCATTTTTAATAGTTCGTGTTTCTTAACTCAAGTATATTTGATGATTTTTTTTAATAGGGTTGACTCATTTTATGGATAGTTTGAGGATTAGGTGATTGTTGTTTGTGTGTCTTAACTGGTTGGGCTAGTGTTTGAGTTTTGACAAATTTTTGACTGAGGTGCATGATTTTGGATTAGGTTTGATGGCTTTTCTTGACTAATGACTCTTGGAAGCACAGAAAGGCAGACACATGATCATGATAGGTAGGCATGAGTCTGGGGCATTCATGGTCTTGACAATCAAAGCATGAATAGAGCTTATTGTGCTTCCTTCATCCTTTTGATGTAATATCAAGGAATCCTTATGTGAAGTTTATTTAATTATCAAGTATTATTAATTAAATACAAACATAATACAATGCAAATATAATGCAAAAGGGGTAAAAAGAAACAAGATAGCATTTCATGCATGACAAGAAGGGTGATACAATTTTGTTTGTATTTGAAAAAAGGTATAATGACAAAATGTAATCTTTTAGGCAAATGTTGCCTCTGATAATCATAACATGAATGTTTCATCCAATGCACCCAGACAAAATGAAGTGCCTACATGTATGATTTGATTACAATTTAAAACATAAATCTTATAGAAATCATACCTGATTAGAGGCTCATAACTCTAAGCCTGTTAATCCCTGCACAAATGCTCTATGGGTTGATTACTATGATCTCTTTTTAAGGCCAAAAGCAATCTAAGTGTTCTACTTCTAACGATGATCCATACAAATGCCTATTAGAATCGTTATAAGGTCTGGGAGGTTTTTACTACTAGCTAGAAGGCTTTTCAAGCCTCAGCCAAAAGGTATATAGCCAATGGGTTTAGATCTAAAGTGATCTAGGAAGAATGCCCATATTTATTGCACCAAGTGGAAGAAGAAAATAGCTCTACAAGTAAGTAGCTATTTTACGTAGATTTCACTAAACAAACCCTAAAATCTCAATTTTTGATTTTAGTTTATTCCTTTAGGATAGAAAACTAATTTTCTGCTATCATTATTATCAAAAACAATTTCAGACCGATCAGAAAACATGTTTGTCCTAAGACACCCTTAGAGAAGTTCATGGGATTGCGCGAACCCCTTAGGGTAGTAGAAAGGTTGGCCCCTCAGGTTTTTCTAGATGCTACAATCAACTGAAAAGCCATAATTATGCACTTAAATATACATTGGGCTATGTTAAGCTTGACCAATAAACAACCAAGCCCATGACTAACATACCCAGAGGTGGCACCACTTTAAAGTGTTTCTTGGATCCCAATTAAAACTATTTTAATTAGTTTCTCCAAGATTGGGCCTTAGTAGCAACTTATTAATATTTTAGCCCAATAGCACACCAAAGATAGCCATTCCATATGCCTAGCCCATTAGCAGGCCCAACTTAGAGTAGTTCATAACTAAACTCTTTTGACTTGATAATTAGGGCTTTTAGCCCAACCCTTTAACTTACATGTTAGATAATTAATTAATAATTAAATTTTCTAACCTAAGTAAAATAATTTTACTTCATGCAAATATTATTAAATAATTACTTAAATAATTATTAAATAATTATTTAATTTTTCAAATATAATTATTTGGCTTTATTTAATAATATCCTTAAAATCATGTCACAAATAGACATTATCTTGATAAGATATTCTTATCTTTATTGTCATATTAAGATACCTTTAATTAGATTTCATAAATCTAATTTATGTCTTAAATTATTCTTTATTAAACTTATTCAATTAAGTCCTCTCTATTCTCCTTTTATTTAATTAAATCGTACTTAATTAAATCTCAATCTTAATCCAACAAATAATCTTATTATGTGTGACCCCATTAGGTTCCCAACATGTTAAAAATGAATATAATTAATCTAATTAATTATATTCATAGATAAAGGGTAGTCTTTGGCCATTGCTAAGAATCAAGAACAGGACAAAGACTTAATAGACACAATTTTGTTCAGGCCATATAAGCTTTTCTAAAAAGCTTTATTTTACAACATACTTACAGACACACACACATACACACACACATATAACAACTACATTGGAAGAACATAGAAAACTTCACCAATCCTTTTTCTTAACCGAATAAAGTTATCATAAATCTTTTTTCATCTACCTTACAATAAAATCACGTGAGAAGCATCTTGCTTTATTGGTTCTTAACTAAGTAAAGCTAACCAATAATAAATGAACCCATTCTTCCTATACACCTTTGGCATAGAAGCATCTAGGTGATCAGAAAGGATTCAGTTCTAACATATATAACCTATTCCTCTTATACATCTTTAGTATAGAAGCATCCCAATGATCACAAAGATTTGGTTTTAATACAAATAAACCTATTCCTCCTGTAGACCTTTGGCATAGAAGCTTCTCGGTATCATAAAGGATTAGGTTCTAACATAAATAAACCTATTCCTCTTGTACATCTTTAGCATAGACGTATCCCGATGATCACAAAGGATTCAATTCTAACATAAATGAAGCTATTTCTCTTATACACCTTTGGCATAAAACCATCCTGATGATCACAAAAGATTCAGCTTTAACATAAATGAACCTATTCCTCCTGTACACCTTTGGCATAGAAGCATCCCGATGGTCACACAAGACTTGGTTTTAACATAAATGAACCAATTCGTCCTACCTTTAGCATAGAAGTATCCCGGTGATGACAAAGGATTTGGTTTTAGCATAAACTTCATAAATCCTTCTACCTAATAGGATAAAGTTAGACATCATGCTTAGTTGGTTCCTAACCAGGTGAAGCTAACCAATAACAAATGAACCTATTCCTCCTGTACACCTTTGTCATAGAAGCATCCTGGTGATCACCAAGGATTTGGTTCTAACATAAACTTCATCAATCCTTCTGCTTAACCGAATGATGTTGCCTTGAAGAGTTTTGAAAACTTTTACGGATACTTCAAATATCACCATTGAAGCTTTGAAAACATTTTCCAAATAAAAACCTTTGAATGCTTTGAATATCGCCATTGAAGCTTTATCTTCGAATATCACCATTGAAGACTTTGAAGCATTTTCTAAATGAAAACTTCTAGATGCTTCAAATATCACCATTGAAGCTTTTTTGAATGCTTTGAATATCACCATCGAAACTTTTAAAACATTTTTCTAAATGAAAATTTTTAAACGCTTCTAATATCACCATCGAAACTTTTTCTGAATGCTTCAAATATCATCATCAAAGCCTTTTTCTAAATGCTTCGAATATCACCATTGAAGCTTTTTCAAAGCTTTCTTCACCTACCTTACCATAGAATTACTTGAGAAGGTGATAGATTTCTGAATGCTTCAAATATCTCTATCGAAGCTTTTTCAAAGCCTTCTTAACCTACCTTACCATAGGGTCACAAGAAAAGTGGATAGAATTCTTCAAGGAATTATTTAATCTTTCCTAAAAAATCATCAACTATGAAATATCAAATTATTATTCATTAATTTAAATATATAATTTATGCAATTTGATAAATATCTAATCAAGGCATATTTGAAAACTTCTATTGAAATAATGAAAAGCATCATGATTCATAAAAATTCTAGGATTAATGGAATGAGATCACCTTCTTATTTTAACCTGGGAGAATCTACATGATCAAAATCTAAAAAAATTTTGAAATCATTTCAATTATGGATTTTCCAATATCAAGGATAATGGATATGCTATCTTCATCATGATGTTATAACTTTTTCTTTTGATAAATGATACCATTAAAGACATTTTTTTTGAATAAGATGAAGAAATGAATTTAGAGACACAAATGGGACAGCACTGCTAAAATATCTTGAACAAATTGATATGACGAGGTTAAGGTGTATTAAGACCGAATTCAGATGGATGTTTGTTTCATAGTAGTTCCTTGAAAGGCAAACAATCAAGTTATAACATCCTTTTAATCTTCAAATATAATAGCCTGAAAGCATTAAACTAATGCTAGTGAACACCAAGTTTTGAAGGATTAATCTGAAAGGATTTTCATAAGCATCAATTTCCAAGTTTGGTATAAAAGTTTTGAAAGTTTATTTTGAAAGGAATCAATGTAAAGGCATTTGACTCAACCTTTTATTGATATCGTGAAATTTTAATGCGTTCAGATCATTTTTGAATTAGCTTGAAGGATTCTCTACCATTAATGGCTACTTTGCTAATTTAAAAGCAGTTCCAAGCTTTTAAGCTTGCCCCATCATATTCTTAAGGAATCAAAACTCATTCAAAAAGATGAATTTACGAAGAGCTTTCTAGAAATAGCTCGATAGCTCAAATAGCCATGTCTGATCCAAATGGATTTTCTTAGGTATATAATGTAGGCCATGGTTCAGGGTTCAAAAAGAAAGCATAAATAGGCCAAATCAAATGTTCAAGGGTAATTGAATCAATGATCACTTTTTTTCAATATAACTGGACCCAACATGTCTTCCAAGGTGAAACACATCTATATTTCTTCATTTACTTTTGCTTGCTTCATTCTTCATTTTAAAGGAACTTGAATTTTGTACTTTCTTGATTTATTTTTTACTTTGAAATTTGAGCTTTTTTTAATTTCTTTACTTTGAATATTTGAACTTGGAATTCAAACTTTCTTGAACTTTACTTGTTTTTGACTTTGTCACGGCAATAATCTTAATCTTCTTGTAATTCTAAGATGAATTTGCTTTTTCTGATTTTTAAGCTTTGCTTCATTTGCCCCTAGTGTGGAGGATGATCCTTAATTAGGTTTCAAAGAAATAAAATACATTATCGGGCTCAAAGAGGATTGCAAAGGGGATAAAATTCTATATTTGTGAAGGGATAGAGAAAAAAGGCCATTTTTCATTTCAAACAAAGCCATTGGAACTAACAAGCATTTCATTAGGAAAGGTATTATTTCTTTCTGAAATCATTTTGAATACCTCAATAACATAATGTTGCACTCAATTTTTAAAGGCTTAAGGTATGCCCCTCAACATTATCAGCTTTGTAGCCACAAATGACTGGTTAAGCCTTTAGGAAAGAAAATTGGATTGGCATAGAAAACATCTCAGATTTAATATGTCGTTTGTCAAGCATTGGTTTGCAAAGGTTTTGTTAAGAAGGAAAACATGTTTTTTGGCTCATGTTTACTTTCATTTTTCCTTAATCAAGGATTTGGAAGAGTGTCAAGGAAGTCATGGTAAAAAGTTATAGAAATGAGGGAGATCTTAGAATTACTATCATTACTCTAGCATATGTCAAACTATGGATACCTGAATCTTTTATGAGCATAACTTATTTGTAAGACCTTCAAGGAATCTATAGAAAAGAACATTTAGATGTGGAAGATCTCTAATGGTGAAAATTTTATAGTTGAATGTCTGGGATAATCATATAAGTGGAAGTAAAGAACCTTTCAAAGATAATTCAATCTAATGGTGATCATCTACTAAAAAAATTTTCAAAATATTCTCATTATCCTAGATATTGAAAATCATTATTAACAAAATTCATGGTCGATGACAATATACATACTATTTGTAAACCAATCCTTAGACTAATCATCTTTAATAAGCCTCCACCAACTTCAAATTTTGGCTAGATTGACATCCCTGAAGGTTGAATTATACATCAGCTAGTGGAACATTAGGACGCTAGCAAACTCTAAGTTCTCAAGCTTAAAAATTCCACTAGATGCCTAGTTATTTCCTATCATCTTAATCATGCTGTGAGAACTACCACTTTATGAGTCCTTACAAAATTCTTTAGCAAAAAAGATGAATCCAAAAGCTCATAACATGGCAAGTAATCATCCAAGCAATTCAAATCAGAATTTACAATATTCTGTGATTCCCAACTTCAAAACAAACTTGCTTGTTTTGAGTAACTTCATTGAACATAGAGTTTTTATTATCTTCCACTTAATGATTCGTGTTACTTCACCTTAAAAATGAAAAAGAAACTTAAATCAATTTGCGTGTACATATACCTTTTCAACATTTACCTTTATTATTATCCATGTATGTATGTCAATAAATGAAAAAATTAGTGTATGAATTAATAAACAAGTGAATGAATAAATGAATAAGTGAATGAATGAAGGAATATGAATAAAACAAAATCCAATGAGACAAATTGAATGCCAAGCAATGAGCTAAGTATCAGCCACAGAGATTATTGCAGAGGCAAGAATCTATGGAATTCGAGTCATGATTCTAAACTATCATTTCATCAACCAAAGCCACTAATTTATTTATTCATAGTTGTTGTACATTTATAAGATTCAAAATAACAAAAACAAAACGATCACTCATTCAAGCACTTCATTTTTTTAAATATGTTGGTGCTTCTAGGGAATCTTTGCAAGCTATAGACATTTTTTTGAACCTATATTTAAAAAACCCTTAATAATCACTTCATTGGCATGACCTATATTTACCAATCCCTCAATTTATAAAGCTTATATTTAGAAATCCTATCAACCAAAAGGTTGTCTCGATAATCACTTTATTGCCCCAAATGTATGCCACCAATAATAAGAAGGGAGTTTAGTAGGAACACTAATTCTTAGTTCAAATAAGATTACACTAGCATCGAATAGCTTTTGAAATTTCTTTTTAAAGGTATAGCATGCTTCTATTGAATGCCTTCGCACTCCTGCATGGTATTCACAATGTTCATTGATGTTATACCATTTTGCATAAGAGGGTTTTATGGAAGAATGTATTCATTTAAGAGCAACAAACTAATGTTGAAGCAAAAAAGAGTATAGTTCCTTATATGTTAGTGGAATCAGATTGAATTTACGATTCTTTTATGATCTTTTCTTGGTATGGTCATCAGAAGGTAGCTGCCTAGCATTAAGAAGACTTATAGGTTGGAAGACATACTAATTTGTACAGGTGCAGAATTATGTGGCTTTATTTCTATCATGGGTGTGGACTAGGGATTGGGATCCTTATCTAATGGTTCACGAGGT
>JBBYHK010238171.1:0-30066 GCA_038382065.1 Adansonia grandidieri | reverse complement strand
CCCAATCATTATAAAAAAATAGATTATTATGTGAATTCATGTTTATCTCAATTGAAAGATGAACTTTAATTTTAAAAGATAGGGGAAAAAGAAGTTATCCTTATGAAACCAAAACATCGATATCATTTATCCCAAATGAGGGGAATGTGTTTATGGTTCCTAATCATGAAAACAAAGGAGATTATTAGGTGAATCCATGTTTATCGAATTGATAAACGAACTTTGATTTTAAAAAATGGCGAGAAGTGAAGTGTTTCTTATGAAACCAAAGCATCAATCATTTTTCCTAATAAAGAGAATGAATTTATGGCACCAAATCATTAAAAGAAATGAGACTGTTATGTGAATCCGTGTTTATCATAATTGAAAGACGAACTTTATTTCTAAAAATGGCAGAAAGAGAAGTTTTTCTTATGAAACCAAAGAATCAATATCATTTACCCCAATGAGAAGAATGTATTTATGGTTTCTAGTCATGAAAACAAAAGAGATTATTACCTAAACCCGTGTTTATCCAATTGCTAGATGAACTTTGATTCTAAAAAATGGCGAGAAGTAAAGTTTTTCTTATGAAACCAAAGCATCAATTCATTTATCCCAATAAGGAAAATGAATTTGTGGTGCCCAATCATCAAAAGAAAGGAGATTATTATGTGAATCCTTGTTTATCCCTATTGAAAGACAAACTTTATTTCGAAAAATCATAGAAAGAGAAGTTTTTCTTATGAAGCCAAAGCATCAATTCATTTATCCCAATGATGAGAATGAATTTGTGGTGCCCAATCATTATAAAGAAATGATTATTATGTGAATTCGTGTTTATCTCAATTGAAAGATGAACTTTAATTTTAAAAGATAGGGGAAAGAGAAGTTATCCTTATGAAACCAAAACATCGATATCATTTATCCCAAATGAGGAGAATGTGTTTATGGTTCCTAATCATGAAAACAAAGGAGATTATTACGTGAATCCATGTTTATCGAATTGATAGACGAACTTTGATTTTAAAAAATGGTGAGAAGTGAAGTGTTTCTTATGAAACCAAAGCATCAAGTCATTTTTCCTAATAAGGAGAATGAATTTGTGGCACCAAATCATTAAAAGAAATGAGACTGTTATGTGAATCCGTGTTTATCCTGATTGGAAGACGAACTTTATTTCTAAAAATGGCAGAAAGAGAAGTTTTTCTTATGAAACCAAAAAATCAATATCATTTACCCCAATGAGGAGAATATATTTATGGTTCCTAATCATAAAAACAAAAAAGATTATTACTTGAACCCGTGTTTATCCAATTGCTGGATGAAGTTTGATTCTAAAACATGGCAAGAAGTAAAGTTTTTCTTATGAAACTAAAGCTTCAATTCATTTATCCTAATGAGGAGAATTAATTTGTGGTGCCTATTCATTAAAAGAAAAGAGATTATTATATGAATCCGTATTTAGCCCAATTGAAGGACAAACTTTATTTCTAAAAAGGGCAGAATGAGAAGTTTTTCTTATGCAACCAGAGAATCAATATCATTTACCCCAATGAGGAGAATGTATTTATGGTTCCTAATCACGAAAACAAAAGAGATTATTACCTGAACCCGTGTTCATCCAATTGCTATACGAACTTTGATTCTAAAAAATGGTAAGAAGTGAAGTTTTTCTTGTGAAACCAAAGCATCAATTCATTTATCCTAATGAGGAGAATGAATTTGTGGTGCCCAATCATTAAAAGAAAAGAGATTATTATGTGAATCCATGTTTATCCCTATTGAAAGACAAATGTTATTTCTAAAAATCTTAGAAAGAGAAGTTTTTTTTATGAAACCAAAGCATTAATTCATTTATCCCAATGACGAGAATGAATTTGTGGTGCCCAATCACTATAAAAATATAGATTATTATGTGAATCTGTGTTTATCTTAATTGAAAGATGAACTTTAATTTAAAAAATGGGAGAAAGAGAAGTTATTCTTACAAAACCAAAGCATCAATATCATTTATCCCAAATGAAGAGAATGTGTTTATGGTTCCTAATCATGAAAACAAAGGAGATTATTATGTGAATCCATGTTTATCGAATTGATAGATGAACTTTGATTTTTAAAAATGGCAGAAAGTGAAGTGTTTTTATGAAACCAAAGCTTCCTAATAAGGAGAATGAATTTATGGTGCCAAATCATTAAAGGAAATGAGACTGTTATGTGAATCCTGTTTATACTAATTGGAATACAAACTTTATTTCTAAAAATGGCAGAAAGAGAAGTTTTTCTTATGAAACCAAAGAATCAATATCATTTACCCCAATGAGGAGAATGCATTTATGGTTCCTAATCATGAAAACAAAAGAGATTATTACCTGAACCCATGTTTATCCAATTGCTGGATCAAGTTTGATTCTAAAAAATGGCGAGAAGTGAAGTTTTTCTTATGAAACCAAAGCATCAATTCATTTATTCTAATAAGGAAAATTAATTTGTGGTGCCTATTCATTAAAAGAAAAGAGATTATTATATGAATTCGTATTTAGCCTAATTGAAGGACAAACTTTAATTTCTGAAAAAAAAGTAGAAGGAGAAGCTTTTTTTATGAAACCAAAGCATCAATATCATTTAACCCAATGAGAAGAATGTGTTTATGGTTCCTAATCATGAAAACAAAGGAGATTATCACGTGAATACATGTTTATCTAATTGATAGAGGAACATTGATCCTAAATAATGGTGGGAAATAAAGTTTTTCTTATGAAACCAAAGCATCAATATCATTTATCCCAATGAGGAGATCAAATTTATGGTGCCTAATCATTAAAAGAAAAGAGATTATTGTGTGAATCCGTGTTTATCCTGATTAAAAGATGAATTTTAATTCTAAAAATAGGGGAAAAAAAGTTTTTTTTCTTATGAATCCAAAGCATCAATATCATTTACACCAATAGGGAGAATATATTTATGGTTCCTTATCATGAAAACAAAAGAGATCAATAAGTGAATCCTTGTTTATCCCAATTGATAGATGAACTTTGACTCTAAAGAAAGATGGGAAGTGAGGTTTTTCTTATGAAACCAAAGCATCAATTCATTTATCCCAATGAGGAGAATGAATTTGTGGTGCTCAATCATCAAAAGGAAGAAGATTATTATGTGAATCCATATTTATCCCTATTGAAAGACAAACTTTATTTCTAAAAATGGTGGAAAGAGAAGTTTTTCCTATGAAGCCAAAGCATCGATATCCTTTATCCCAATGAAGTGAATATGTGTATGGTTCTTAATCATGAAAACAAAGGAGATTATTATGTGAATCCATGTTTATCTAATTGATAGACAAATTTTGATTCTCAATAATGGTGGGAAGTGAAGCTTTTCCTATGAAACCAAAGCATCATTCATTTATACCAATGAGGAAAATGAATTTAGGGTGCCCAATCATTAAAAGAAAGGAGATTATTATGTGAATTCGTGTTTATCCCGATTGAAAGATGAAATTTAATTCTAATATTGGTAGAAAGAAAAATTTTTCTTACGAAACCAAAGCATCAGTATCATTTATCCCAATAAAGATAATATGTTTATGGTTCTTAATCATGAAAACAAAAGAGATTATTATGCAATCCGTGTTTATCCCAATTGATAGATGAACTATGGTTCTAAAAAATGGTGGGAAGTGAAGTTTTTCTTATGAAACCACAGCATTAATTCATTTATCCCAATGAGGAGAATGAATTTGTGGTGCTCAATCATTTAAAAAAAGGAGATTATTTTGTGAATCTGTGTTTATCTCGATTGAAAGATGAGCTTTATTTCCAAAAATGGTAGAAAGAAAAGTTTTTTATAAAACCAAAGCATCAATATCATTTATCCCAATGAGGAGAATATGTTTATGGCTCCTAATCATGAAAACAAAGGAGATTATTACGTGAATCTGTGTTTATCCCAATTGATAGATGAACTTTGATTCTAAAAATGGTGGGAAGAGAAGTTTTTCTTATGAAACCATAGCATCAGCTCATTTATCCCAATGAGGAGAATGAATTTGGGGTGCCCAATCGTTACAAGAAAGGAGATTATTATATGGATCATTGTTTATCAAATTTGAAAGATGAACTTTAATTCTAAAATTGGTAGAAAGAGACATTTTTCTTATGAATACAAAGCATGGATATCATTTATCCGAATGAAGAGCATGTGTTGATGGTTCCTATTAATGAAAACAAAGGACATTATTATGTGAATCTGTGCTTATCCCAATTGATAGATGAGCTTTGATTCTAAAAAAATGTGGGAAGTGAAGTTTTTCCTATGAAACCAATGCATCAATTCATTTATCCTAATTAGGGGAATGAATTTATGGTTCCCAGTCATTAAAAGAAAAGAGGTTGTTGTATGAATCCGAGTTTATCCCCATTGAAAGATGAACTTTATTTCTAATAGTGGTAGAAAGAGAAGTTTTTCTTATGAAATCAAAGCATCTATATCATTTATCATAATGAGAAGAATATGTTTATGGTTCCTAATCATGAAAACAAAGGAGATTATTATGTGAATCCGTGTTTATCCAATTCATTAATGAACTTTGATTCTAAAAAATGATGGGAAGTGAAGTTTTTCTTATGAAACTAAAGCATCAATTCATTTATCCTAATAAGAAGAATGTGTTTATGGTTCCTAATCATGAAAACAAAGGAGATTGTTACGTGAATCCGTGTTTATCCTAATTGATAGATGAATTTTGATTCTAAACGATGGTGGAAAGTGAAGTTTTTCTTGTGAAGCCAAAGCATTAATTCATTTACCCCAATGAGGAAAATGAATTTGTGGTGCCCAATCAGTAAAAGGAAAGAGATTATTTTGTGAATCCATGTTTATCCCAATTGAAAGACAAACTTTCTTTCTAAAAATGGTAGAAATAGAAGTTTTTCTTATAAACCACAAGCATCAATATCATTTATCCCAATGAAGAGAATGTGTTCATGGTTCCTAATCTTGAAAATAATGCAGATTATTGCGTGAATCCGTGTTTTTCCTAATTGATAGATGAACTTTGATTCTAAAAAATGGTGGGAGGTGAAGTTTTTCTTATGAAATGAAAGTATCAATTCAATTATCCCAATGAGGGGAATAAATTTATGGTGTCCAATCATTAAAAGAAAGGAGATTATTATGCCAAATCATGTTTATCCTAATTGAAAAAAGAATTTTAATTCTAAGAAATGGTAGAAAAAGAAGTTGTTCTTCTGAAACCAAAGCACCAATTCGTTTATCCCAATGAGCAGAATGAATTTGTGGTGCCCAATCATTAAAAAAAAGCAGATTATTTCATGAATCCATGTTTATCCCAATTGAAAGACAAACTTTAATTCTAAAATTAGTAGAAATAGAAGTTTTCTTATGAAACCAAAGCATCAATATCTTTTATGCCAATAAGAAGATTGTGTTTATGGTTTCTAATCATGAAAACAAAGGAGATTATTATCTGAATCCATGTTTATCCTAATTGATAGATGAGCTTTGATTCTAAAAACTGGTGGGAAGTGAAGTTTTTTCTTATGAAACCAAAGCATTAATTTTTTTTATCCCAATGAGAGGAATGAATTTGTGGTGCCCAATCATTAAAAGAAAGGAGGTTATTTTGTAAAATCATGTTTATCTCGATTAAAAGATGAATTTTATTTTAAAAAATGGTAGAAAGAGAAGTTTTTTCTTATGAAACCAAAGCATCAATGTCATTTATCCTAGTCAGGAGAATGTGTTTATGGTTCCTAATCATGGAAACAAAGGAGATTATTATGTGAATCCGTGTTTATCCCAATTGATAGACAAACTTTGATTCTAAAAAATGGTGGGAAGTGAAGTTTTATTTATAAAACGAAATCATAAATTCAATTATCCCAATAAAGGGAATGAATTTGTGGTGCCCAATGATTAAAAGAAAGAGATTACTATGTGAATCCATGTTTATCCCGATTGAATGATGAATTTCAATTCTAAAATTGGTAGAAAGCAAAGTTTTTATTATGAAACCAAAGCATCAATATCGTTTATCCCAATGAGGAGAATGTGTTTATGGTTCTAATCATGAAAACAAACGAGATTATTGCATGAATCCTGTTTATCCCAATCGATAAACGAACTTTGATTCTAAAAAATGGTGGGAAGTGTAGTTTTTCTTATGAAATGAAAGCATCAATAAATTTATCCCAATGAAGGCAATGAATTTTTGGTGCCTAATCATTAAAAGAAGGGAGATTATTTTGTGAAACCATGTTTATGCTGATTGAAAAATGAACCTTATTTCAAGAAATGGTAGAAAGAGAAGTTTTTCTTATGAAACCAATGCATCAATGTCATTTATCCTAACGAGAAGAATTTGTTTATGGCTCCTAATCATGAAAAAAAAGAGATTAGAACGTGAATCTGTGTTTATCATAATTGAAAGATGAACTTTGATTTTAAAAAATGGTGGGAAGTGAAGTTTTTTTTATGAATTGAAACAATCAATTCAATTGTCCCAATAAGGAGAATGAATTTATGGTGCCCAATCATTAAAAGAAAGGAGATTATTATGCGAATATGTGTTTATCCCAATTGAAATATGAACTTTAATTTTTAAAAATTGTAGAAAGAGAAGTTTTTCTTATAAAGCCAAAGCATCAATATCATTTATCCCAATGAGGAGATTATGTTTATGGTTCCTAATCATGAAAAGAAAGGAGATTATTACACGAATCTGTGTCCATCCCAATTGATAGACGAACTTTGATTCAAAAAAATGCTAGGAAATTTTGTTTTTCTTATGAAACCAAAGCCCTAATTCCGTTATCACGATGAGGAAAATGAATTTATGGTGCCAAATCATTAAAAGAAAGGATATTATTTTGTGAAATTGTTTTTATACCAATTGAAAGACAAACTTTATTTCAATAAATGGTAGAAAGAGAAGTTTCTCTTATGAAACCCAAGCATCAATATCATTTATCCCAATGAGAAGAATGCGTTTATGGTTCCTAATCTTAAAAACAAGGAAGATTATTGCATGAATCCGTGTTTATCTCAATTGATAAATGAACTTTGATTCTAAAAAATGGTGGGAAGTGAAGTTTTTCTTATGAAACAAAATCATCAATTCAATTATCCCTATATGGGGAATGAATTTGTGGTGCCTAATCATTAAAAGAAAGGAGATTACTTTGTGATTCCGTGTTTATCCCAATTGAAAAATGAACTTCAATTTTAAAAAATGGTAGAAAAAGAAGTTGTTCTTAGGAAACCAAAGCAGCAATTCTTTTATCACAATGAGGAGAATGAATTTGTGGTGCCCAATCATTAAAAGAAAGAAGTTTATTATGTGATTCCGTGTTTGTCCCGATTGAAAGATGAACTTTGATTCTAAAATTGGTAGAAAAAGAAGCTAAAGCATCAATATCATTTATTCCAATGAAGAGATTGTGTTATGGTTCCTAATCAAGAAAATAAAGGAGATTATTACGTAAATCCATGACCATCCTAATTGATAGATGAACTTTGATTCTAAAAAATGGTGGGAAGTGAAGTTTTTCTTATGAATCCAAAGCATTAATTCATTTATCCCAATAAGGAGAATGAATTTGTGGTGCCCAACATTAAAAGAAAGGAGATTAGTTTATGAATTCATGTTTATCACGATTGAAAGATGAACTTTATTTAGAAAAATGGTAGAAACAGAAGTTTTTCTTATGAAATGAAGCATTAATATCATTTATCCCAATGAGGAGAATGTGTTTATGGCTTCAATCATGAAAACAAAGGAGATTATTGCTTGAATCCGTGTTTATCCTAATTGATAGACAAGCTTTGATTCTAAAAATGGTAGGAAATGAAGTTTTTTTTATGAAACAAAATCATTAACTCAATTATCCCAAGAAGGGCAATGAATTTATGGTTCCCAATCATTAAAAGAATGGAGATTATTATGTGAATCCATGTGTTATCCCAATTGAAAAATGAACTTTAATTTTAAAAAATGGTAGAAAGAGAAGTTGGTCTTATGAAACCAAAGCATTAATTCATTTATCCCAATGAGGAGATTGAATTTGGGGTGCCCAATCATTAAAAGAAGGGAGATTGTTTTGTCAATCCATGTTTATCCAGATTAAAAGACGAACTTTATTTCTAAAAATGGCAGAAAGAGAAGTTTTTCTTATAAAACAAAAGCATCAATGTCATTTATCCCAATGAGGAGAATCTATTTACGGCTCCTAACCATGTAAACAAAAGAGATTATTGTGTCAATCCATGTTTATCCTAATTGGTAAATAAACTTTGATTCTAAAAAATGGAAGGAAGTGAAGGTTTTCTCATGAAACGAAAGCATCAATTCATTTATCCCAATGACGAGAATGAATTTGTGGTGCCCAATCATTAAAAGAAAGGATATTACGTGAATCCATGTTTATCCCGATTGAAAGATGAACTTTAATTCTAAAATTGGTAGAAAGCAAAATTTTTCTTATGAAACCAATGCATCAATATCATTTATCCCAATGAGGAGAATGTATTTATGGTTCTAATCATGAAAACAAAGGAGATTATTACGTGAATCCTATTTATCCCAATCGATAGATGAATTTTGATTCTAAAAAATGGTGGGAAGTTAAGTTTTTCTTATGAAATGAAAGTATCAATAAATTTATCCTAATAGGGGCAATGAATTTGTGGTGCCCAATCATTAAAAAAAGGGAGATTATTATGTGAATCTGTGTTTATCCTGATTGAAAGATGAATTTTAATTCTAAAAATGGTAGAAAGAGAAGTTTTTCTTATGAATCCAAAGGATCAATATCATTTATCCCAATAAGCAGAATGTGTTGATGGCTGCTAATCATGAGAACAAAAGAGATTATTATGTGAATCCGTGTCTATCCTAATTGATAGACGAGCTTTGATTCAAAAAAATGTGGGAAGTGAAGTTTTTCTTATGAAACCAAAGCATCAATTAATTTATTCCAATTAGGAGAATGAATTTATGGTCAATCATTAAAAGAAAGGAGGTTGTTATGTGAATCCATGTTTATCCCTATTGAAAGAAGAATTTTATTTGAAACAATGGTAGAAAGAGAAGTTTTTCTTATGAAACCAAAACATCAATGTCATTTATCACAATGAGGAGAATGTATTTATGGTTCCCAATCATGAAAACAAAGGAGATTATAACGTGAATCCGAGTTTATCCAATTGATAGACAGACTTTGATTCTGAAAAAGGGTGGGAAGTGAAGTTTCTCTTACGAAACCAAAGCATCTATTCATTTATCCAATGAGAAGAATGTGTTTATGGTTTTTAATCATGAAAACAAAGGAGATTTTTACGTGAATTCGTGTTTATCCCAATTGATAGATGAACTTTGATTCTAAAAATTGGTGGGAAGTGAAGTTTTTCTTTTGAAACCAAACATTAATTTATTTATCCCAATGAGAAGATTGAATTTGTGGTGCCCGATGATTAAAAGAAAGGAGATTATTTTGTAAATCCATGTTTATCCAAGTTAAAAAAAGAACTTTATTTCTAAAAATGGTAGAAAGAGAAGTTTTTGTTTTGAAACCGAAGTATTAATATCATTTATCCCAATGAGGAGAATGTGTTCATGGTTCCTAATGTTGAAAACAGAGGAGATTATTACGTAAATCCATGTTTATCACAATTGATAGATGAACTTTGATTCTAAAAAATGGTGGGAAATGAAGTTTTTCTTATGAAACCAAAGCAACAATTCATTTATCCCAATGAGGATAATGAATTTAAGGTGCCCAATCATTAAAAGAAAGGAGATTATTATGCGAATCCATGTTTATTCTGATGGAAAGATGAACTTTAATTTTAAAATTGGTAGAAAAAGAAGTTTTTCTTATGAAAAAAAAGCATCAATATCCTTTATGAGGAGAATGTGTTTATGGTTTGTAATCATGAAAACAAAGCAAATTATTGCATTAATCCATGTTTATCCTAATTGATAGATGAACTTTGATTCTAAAAAATGGTGGGAAGTGAAGTTATTCTTATGAAACGAAAGCGTCAAGGCAATTATCCTAATAAGGGGAATGAATTTGTGGTGCCCAATCATTAAAAGAAAAGAGATTATTATGTGAATTCGTGTTTATCCTAATTGAAAGAAGAACTTTATTTCTAAAAATGGTAGAAAGAGAAGTTTTTCTTATGAAACCAACGCATCAATATCATTTATCCAATGAAAAGAAAATGTTTATGGCTCCTAATCTTGAAGACAAAGGAGATTATTATATGAATCCATGTTTATTGCAATTGATAGATGAACTTTGATTCTAAAAAATGGTGGGAAGTGATGTTTTTTGTATGAAACCAAAGCATGAATTCATTTATCCCAATGAGGAGAATGAATTTAGGGTGCTCAATCATTAAAAGAAAGGAGATTATTATGTAAACCCATGTTTATTCTGATTGAAAGAAGAACTTTAATTCTAAAATTTATAGAAAGAAAAGTTTTTCTTATGAAACAAAAGCATCAATATCATTTATACCAATAAGAAGAATGTGTTTACGGTTTATAAACATGAAAACAAAGGAGATTATTACGTGAGCCCATGTTTATCCTAATTGATAGATGAACCTTGATTCTAAAAAATGGTGGGAAGTGAAGTTTTTCTTATGAAATGAAATCATCAATTCAATTATCCCAATGAGGGGAATGAATTTATGGTGCCCAATCATTAAAAGAATAAAGATTATTATATGAATTTGTGTTTATCCCAATTGAAAAACGAACTTCAATTTAAAAAATGGTAGGAAGAGAAGTTGTTTTTATAAAACCAAAGCATCAATTCATTTATCCCAATGAAGAGAATGAGTTTGTGGTGCCTAATCATTAAATGAAAGGAGATTATTATTCGATTTCGTGTTTATCATGATTGAAAGATGAACTTTAAGTCTAAAATTGGTAGAAAAAGAAGTTTTTCTTATGAAACCAACGCATCAATAACATTTATCCCAATGAGGAGATTCTGTTTATGGTCCCTAACATGAAAAAAAAGAAGATTATTACATGAATCCATGTTTATCCCAATTAATAGACAAACTTTGATTCTAAAAAATGGTGGGAAGTAAAGTTTTTCTTATGAAACGACAGCGTTAACTCATTTACCCTAATGAGGAGAATGAATTTATGGTGCCCAATCATTAAAAGAAAGGAGATTATTTTGTGAATCCATGTTCATCACGATTAGAATACAAACTTTATTTAGAGAAATGGTAGAAAGAGAAGTTTTTCTTATGAAACCAAAGCATCAATATCATTTAACCCAATAAGGAGAACGTGTTTATGGTGCCTAATCATGAAAACAAAGGAGATTATTGCATGAATCCATGTTTATCCTAATTGATAAATGAACTTTGATTCTAAAAAATGGTGGGAAGTGAAGTTTTTCTTATGAAACAAAATCATCAATTCAATTATCCCAATGAGGGGAATAAATTTATGGTGCCCAATCATTAAAAGAATAGAGATTATTATGTGAATCCGTGTATATCCCAATTGAAAAAAGAACTTTAATTTTAAAAAATGGTGGAAAGTGTTGTTCCTATGAAACCAAAGCATTAATTCGCTTATCCCAATGACGAGAATGAATTTGGGTTGCCTAATCATTAAAAGAAAGGAGATTATTATGTGAATCCATGTTTTTTTCGATTGAAAGATAAACTTCATTTCTAAAAATGGTGGAGAAAGAATTTTTTTTATGAAACCAAAGCATCAATATCATTTATCCCAATGAGAAGAATGTGTTTATGGTTCCTAATCATGAAAAAAAAATGAGATTATTGTCTGAATTTGTGTTTATCCTAATTGATAGAGGAATTTTAATTCTAAAAAATGGTGGGAAGTGCAGTTTTTCTTATGAAATGAAACATTAATTCAATTATCCAAATGAGCGGAATGAATTTACGGTGCCCAATCATTAAAAGAAAAGAGATTATTACACGAATCTGTGTTTAGCCCGATTGAAAGATGAACTTTATTTCATGAAATGGTAGAATAGGAAGTTTTTCTTATGAACCAAAGCGTCAATATCATTTATCCCACTGAGGAGATTGTGTTTATGGTTCCTAATCATGAAAACAAAGGAGATTATTGCATGAATCCATATTTATCTCAGTTGATAGATGAACTTTGATTCTAAAAAATGGTGGGAAGTGAAGTTTTTCTTATGAAACGAAATCATCAATTCAATTATCCCAATAAGGGGAATGAATTTATGGTGCCTAATCATTAAAAGAAAGGAGATTATTATATGAATCCGTGTTTATCCTAATTTATTGACGAACATTGATTCTAAAAAGTGGTTGGAAGTGAAGTTTTTCCTATGAAACCAAGCACCAATTTATTTATCCTAATGAGGAGAATCTATTTGTAGTGCCCAATCATTAAAACAAAGGAGATTATTATGTGAATTCAGGTTTATCCCAATTGAAAGATAAACTTTAATTCTAAAAATGATAGAAAAAGAAGTTTTTTTGATGAAACCAAAGCATCAATTCATTTATTCCAAAGAGGAGAATGAGTTTGTGGTGCCCAATCATTAAAGGAAAGGAGATTATTATGTGATTCCATGTTTATCCCGATTGAAAGATGAACTTTAATTCTAAAATTGGTAGAAAGAGAAGTTTTTCTTATGAAACAAAAGCATCAATATCATTTATCTGAATGAGGAGATTATGTTTACGGTTCCTAACCATGTAAACAATGGAGATCATTACATGAATCCATGTCTATCCCAATTGATAAATGGACGTTGATTCTAAAAAATAGAGGGAAGTGAAGTTTTTCTTATAAAACCAAAGCATGAATTCATTTATCCCAATGACGAGAATGAATTTATGGTGCCTAAACATTAAAAGAAAGGAGATTATTTTGTGAATCCGTGTTTATTCTGATTGAAAGATGAAATTTAATTCTAAAATTTGTAGAAAAAGAAGTTTTTCTTACGAAACCAAAGCATCAATATCATTTATCCTAATAAGGAGATTGCATTTATGGTTCTTAATCATGAAAACAAAGGAAATTATTACATGAATCCATATTTATCCCAATTGATAGATGAACTTTGATTATAAAAAATGGTGGGGAGTGATGTTTTAGCTATGAAACCAAAGCATCAATTTTTTTATCCAATGAGGAGAATGAATTTGGGGTGCCCAATCATTAAAAGAAAAGAGATTATTATGTAAATCAGTGTTTATTCTGATTGAAAGATGAACTTTATTTCTAAAAATGGTAGAAAAAGAAGTTTCTCTTATGAAACCAAAACATCAATTCGTTTATCCCAATAAGGAGAATATGTTTATGGTTCCTAATCATGAAAACAAAGGAGATTATTACGTGAGTACATGTTTATCCCAATCGATAAATGAACTTTGATTCCAAAAAATGGTGGAAAGTGAAGTTTTTCTTCTAAAACCAAAGCATCAATTCATTTATCCCAATAAAGAGAACAAATTTAGGGTACCCAATCATTAAAAGAAAGGAGATTATTATGACAATCTGTGTTTATCCCAATTGAAAGATGAACTTTAATTCTAAAATTAGTTGAAAGAAAAGTTTTTCTTGTGAAACAAAAGCATCAATATCATTTATCCCAATAAAGAGAATTTATTTATGGTTCCTAACCATGAAAACAAAGGAGATTTTACATAAATCCATGATTATCCTAATTTATAGATGAACTTTGATTTTAAAAAATGGTTGGAAGTGAAGTTTTTCTTATGAAACCAAAGTATCAATTCATTTACCCTAATGAGGAGAATGAATTTGTAATGCGTAATCAGTAAAAGAAAGGAGATTATTATCTGAATCTGTGTTTATCCCAATTGAAAGATGAACTTTAATTCTACAAATGATAGAAAGAGATTTTTTTTATGAATCCAAAGATCAATTCATTTATTCTAATAAGGAGAATGAGATTGTGGTGCCTAATCAGTAAAAGAAAGGAGATTATTATGTGAATCCATGTTTATCCCGATTAAAAGATGAACTTTAATTGTAAAATTGGTAGAAAGATAAGTTTTTTTTAATGAAACCAAAGCATCAATATCATTTATCCTAATGAGAAAAATGTGTTTATGGTTCCTAATCATGAAAACAAAGGAGATTATTACATGAATCTATGTTTATCCTAATTGATAGACAAACTTTGATTCTAAAAAATGATGGGAAGTGACATTTTTCTTATGAAACCAAAGCATCAATTCATTTATCCTGATGAAGGGAATGAATTTACGGTGCCCAATCATTAAAAGAATAGAGATTATTATGTGAATCCATGTTTATCCCAATTGAAAAATGAACTTTAATTTTAAAAATGGTAGAAAGAGGAGTTGTTCTTATGAAACCAAAGCATTAATTCATTTATCCCAATGAGGAGAATGAATTTGTGGTGCCCTATCATTAAAAGAAAGGAGATAATTATGTGATTCCATGTTTATCCCGATTGAAAGATGCACATTAATTCTAAAATTAGTAGAAAGAGAAGTTTTTCTTATGAAATCAAAGCATCAATATCATTTATCCCAATGATGAGAATGTGTTTATGGTTCCTAATCATGAATACAAAAGAGATTATTTTATGAATCTGAGTTTATCCCAATTGATGGATGAACTTTGATTCTAAAAAATGGAGGGAAGTGAAGTTTTTCTTATGAAACCAAAGCATTAATTCAATTATCCCAATAAGTGGAATGAATTTGCAGTGCCCAATCATTAAAAGAAAGGAGATTATTATGTGAATCCATGTTTATCTCGATTGAAAGATGAACTTTAATTCTAAAATTAGTAGAAAGAAAAGTTTTTCTTATGAAACGAAAGAATCAATATCATCTATCCCAAAGAGGAGAATGTGTTTATGGTTCCTAATCATGAAAACAAAGGAGATTAATACATGAATCCGAGTTTATCCCAATTGATAGACGAACTTTGATTCTAAAAAAAGGCGGGAAGTAAAGTTTTTCTTATGAAACCAAAGTATCAATTCATTTATCCCAATGAGGAGAATGAATTTGGGGTGCCTAATCATTAAAAGAAAGGAGATTATTATGTGAATTCGTGTTTATCCCGATTAAAAGATGAACTTTACTTCTGAAATTGATAGAAAGAGAAGTTTTTTCTTATGAAACAAAAGCAACAATATCATTTATCCTAATGAGGAGAACATGTTTGTGATTCCTAACCATGAAAATAGCGGAGATCATTGCAAGAATCCGTGTTTATCCCAATTGATAGATGAACTTTGATTTCGAAAAATGGTGGGAAGTGATATTTTTCTTATGAAGCTAAAGTATCAATTCATTTATCCCAATGAGAAGAATGAATTTTGGGTACGCAATCATTAAAAGAAAGAAAATTATTATGTGAATCCATATTTATCTCAATTGAAAGATGTACTTTATTTCTAAAAATGGTAGAAAGATAAGTTTTTCTTGTGAAACCAAAGCGTCAATATCAGTTATCCCAAAGTGTAGAGTATGTTTATGGTTCCTAACCATGAAAACAAAATAGATTATTATGTAAATCCATGTTTATCATAATTTATAGACGAACATTGATTCTAAAAAATGGTGGGAAGTGAAGTTTTTCTTATGAAACCAAAGTATTAATTCATTTATCCTAATAAGAAGAATGAATTTATAGCGCCCAATCATTAAAAGAAAGGAGATTATTATGTGAATCTGTCTTTATCCCAACTGAAAGATGAACTTTAATTCAAAAAATGATAAAAAGAGATGCTTTTCTGATGAAACCAAAGCATCAATTCATTTATTCCAATGAGGAGAATGAGTTTGTGGTGCCTGTTCATTAAAAAAAAAGATTATTATGTGAATTCGTGTATCTTGATTGAAAGATGAACTTTCTAAAATTTGTAGAAAAAGAAGTTTTTTTTATGAAACCAAAGCATCAATATCATTTATCCCAATAAGAAGAATATGTTTATGGTTCCTAATCACAAAAACAAAAGAGACTATTACGTAAATCCGTATTTATCCTAATTCATAAATGAACTTTGATAAAAAAATGGTGGGAAGCAAAGTTTTTCTTAGGAAACCAAAGCATCAATTCATTTATCCCAATAAGGAGAATGAATTTGGGGTGCCCAATCATTAAAAGAAAGGAAATTATTATGTGAATCAGTGTTTATCCTGATTAAATGATGAACTTTAATTCTAAAATTAGTAGAAAGAGAAGTTTTTTCTTATGAAACAAAAGCAACAATATCATTTATCCTGATGAGGAGAATGTGTTTATGGTTTCTAACCATGAAAACAGCAGAGATCATTGCATGAATCTGTGTTTATCCCAATTGATAGTTGAACTTTGATTCTAAAAAATGGTGGGAAGTGATGTTTTTCTTATGAAGCCAAATCATCAATTCATTTATCCTAATGAGAAAAATGAATTTCGGGTGCCCAATCATTAAAAAAAAAGGAAATTATTATGTGAATCCGTGTTTATCCCAATTCAAAGATGGACTTTATTTCTAAAAATGGTACAAAAAGAAGTTTTTCTTACAAAACCAAAGCATCAATATCACTTATCCCAAGGAGTAGAATGTGTTTATGGTTCCTAACCATGAAAACAAAGGAGATTATTATGTAAATCCATCTTTATCATAATTTATAGACAAACTTTGATTCTAAAAACTGGTGGGAAGTGAAGTTTTTCTTATGAAACCAAAGCATCAATTGATTTATCCTAATGAGAAGAATGGATTTATAGTGCCCAATCATTAAAAGCAAGGAGATTATTACGTGAATCCGTGTTTATCCCAATTGAATGATGAACTTTAATTCAAAAAATGATAGAAAAAGATGTTTTTCTGATGAAACCAAAGCATCAATTCATTTATTCCAATAAGGAAAATGAGTTTGTGGTGCCCATTCATTAAAAAAATAGATTATTATGTGAATCCCTATTTATCCCAATTGAAAGATGAACTTTCTAAAATTTGTAGAAAGAAGTTTTTTTTATGAAACCAAAGCATCAATATCATTCATCCCACTAAGGAGAATGAGTTTATGGTTCCTAATACGAAAACAAAGGAGATTATTACATGAATTCGTGTTTATCCCAATTGAGAGATGAACTTTTATTCTAAAAAATGGTAGGAAGTGACATTTTTCTTATGAAACTGAAGCATCAATTCATTTATCCTAATGAGGGGAATGAATTTCTGGTGCCCAATCATTAAAAGAATGGAGATTATTATATGAATCCAGATTTATCCCAATTTAAAAATGAATTTTAATTTTTAAAAAGGTAGAAAGCGAAGTTGTTCTTATGAAACTAAAGCATCAATTCGTTTATCCAGATAAGGAGAATGAATTTGGGGTGACCAATCGTTAAAAGAAAGGAGATTATTATGTGATTCCATGTTTATCCCGATTGAAAGATCAACTTTGATTCTAAAATTGGTAGAAAAAAAGTTTTTCTTATGAAACCAAAGCGTCAATATCATTTATCCCAATGAGAATATTGTGTTTATGGTTCCTAATCATGAAAATAAAGGAGATTATTACGTGAATCCAAGTTTATTCCAATTATGGACAAACTTTGATTCTAAAAGTTAGAGGGAAGTGAAGTTCTTATGAAACCAAAAAATTAATTCATATATCCCAATTAGTAGAATGAATTTATGGTGCTGAATCATTAAAAGAAAGGAGATTATTTTGTAAATTGGCGTTTATCCCAATTGAAAGACGAACTTTATTTCTAAAAATAGTAGAAAGGGAAGTTTTTCTTATGAAACTAAAGCATCAATATCAATTATCTCAAAGAGAATAGTGTGTTTATGGTTCCTAACCATGAAAAAAAAAGATTATTCCATGAATCCGTGTTTGTCCTAATTGATGGATAAACTTTGATTCTAAAAAATGGTGGGAAGTGAAGTTTTTCCTATGGAACCAAAGCATTAATTTATTTATCCTAATGAGGAGAATGAGTTTGTGGTGCCCAATCATTAAAAGAAAGAGCTTATTTTGTGAATCCGTGTTTACCTCAATTGAAAGACAAACTTTATTTCTAAAAATGGTAGAAAGAGAAGTTTTTATTATGAAACCAAAGCATTAATATCGTTTATCCCAATGAGAAGAGTGTGTTTATGGTTCCTAATCATGAAAACAAAAGAGATTATTACGTGAATCCATGTTTATCTTAATTGATAAACGAACTTTGATTCTAAAAAATGGTAGGAAGTGAAGTTTTTCTTATGAGACCAAAGCATTAATTCATTTCTCCCAATAAGGAGAATGAATTTGGGGTGCCCAATCATTAAAAGAAAAGAGATTATTTTGTGAATCTGTGTTTATCCTGAGTGAAAAATGAACTTTATTTCTAAAAATGGTAGAAGGAGAAGTTTTTCTTATGAAACCAAAGGATCAATATCATTTATCCCAAAGAGTAGAGTGTGTTTCTGGCTCCTAATCATGAAAATAAAGGATATTATTGTATGAATCCGTGTTTATCTCAGTTGATAGACAAACTTTGATTCTAAAAAATGGTGGAAAATGAAGTTTTTCTTATGAATCGAAATCATCAATTCAATTACCCAATGAAGGGAATGAATTTATGGTGCCCAATCATTAATAGAAAGGAGATTATTACGTGAATCTGCATTTATCCTGATTAAAAGATGAACTTTAATTCTAAAATTAGCAGAAAGAGAAGTTTTTCTTATAAAACAAAAGCATCAGTATTATTCATCCCAACTAGAAGAATATGTTTATGGTTCTTAATCATGAAAACAAAGAAGATTATGACGTGAATCCTAGTTCATCCTAATTGATAGATGAACTTTAATTCTAAAAAAAGGAGGGACGTGAAGGTTTTCTTATGAAACTAAAGTATTAATTCATTTATCCCAATGAGGAGAATGAATTTGTGGTGCCCAATCATTAAAAGAAAGGAGATTATTCTGTGACTCCACGTTTATCCCAATTGAATGACAAATTTTATTTCTGAAAATGGTGAAAAGAGAAGTTTTTCTTATGAAATCAAAGCATCAATATCATTTATCCCAATAAGGAGAATGCGTTTATGGTTCCTAATCATCAAAATAATGGAGATTATTTCATGAATTCATGTTTATCCCAATTAATAGATGAACTTTGATTCTAAAAAAGAGTGGGAAGTAAAGTTTTTCTGATAAAACGAAATCATCAATTCAATTATCCCAATGACGGGAATAAATTTATGGTGCCCAATCATTAAAAGAAAGGAGATTATTATGTGAATCCATGTTTATCCTAATTGAAAGATGAACTTTCATTCAAAAAAACGATAGAAAGAGATGTTTTTCTGATGAAACCAAAGCATTAATTCATTTATTCCAATCAGGAGAATGAGTTTGCGGTGCTCAATCAGTAAAAAAAAGAAGATTATTATGTGAATTCGTGTTTATCCTGATTAAAAGATGAACTTTAACTTTAAAATTTGTAGAAAAAGAACTTTTTTTATGAAACCAAAGCATCAATATGATTTATCCCAATAAGTAGAATGTGTTTATGGTTCCTAATCACAAAAACAAATGGTGGGAAGTGACATTTTTCTTGTTAAACCAAAGCATTAATTCATTTATCCCAATGAGGGGAATGAATTTGTGGTGCCCAATCATAAAAAGAATGGAGATTATTATGTGAATCCATGTTTATCCCAATTGAAGAATGAACTTTAATTTTAAAAAAGGTAGAAAGAGAAGTTGTTTTTATGAAACCAAAGAATCAATTCCTTTATCCTAATAAGGAGAATGAATTTAGGGTGCCCATTCGTTAAAAAAAAGGAGATTATTATATGATTCCATGTTTTTCCCGATTGAAAGATAAACTTCAATTCTAAAATTGCTAGAAAGAGAAGTTTTTCTTATGAAACCAAAGCATCAATATCATTTATCCCAATGAAGAGATTGTGTTTATGGTTCCTAATCATGAAAACAAAGGAGATTATTACATGAATCCAAGTTTATCCCAATTGATAGACGAACTTTGATTCTAAAAAATGGAGGGAAGTGAAGTTGTTCGTATGAAACCAAAGCATTAATTCACTTATCCAAATGAGGAGAATGAATTTGTTGTGCCCACTCATTAAAAGAAAGAAGATTATTTTGTGAATCCGTGTTTATCCCAATTGAAAGATGAACTTTATTTCTAAAAATGGTAGACAAAAAAGTTTTTTTTACGAAACCAAAGCATCATATCATTTATCACAGTGAGGAGAATATGTTTATTGTTCCTAATCATGAGAAAAAGGAGATTATTGAATGAATTCATGTTTATCCCAATTGATGGACGAACTTTGGTTCTAAAAAATGGTGGGAAGTGAAGTTTTTCTTATGAGACTAGAGCATCAATTCATTTATCCCAATGAGGAGAATGAATTTGTGGTGCCCTATCATTAAAAAAAAAGGAGATTATTATGTGAATCAGTACTTATCCCAATTTAAAGATGAACTTTAATTCTAAAATTGGCAGAGAGAGGAGTTTTTCTTATTAAACAAAAGCATCAATATTATTTATCCCAATGAGGAGATTGTGTTTATGGTTCTTAATCATCAAGACAAAGGAGATTATTATGTGAATCCGAGTTTATCCCAATTGATAAATGAACTTTGATTCTAAAAAATGGAGGGAAGTGAAGTTTTTTTTATGGAACCAAAACACTAATTCATTCATCCCAATGAGGAGAACAAATTTATGGTCCCAATCATTAAAAAAAAGAGATTATTTTGTCAGTCCGTGTTTATCCCGATTAAAAGACGAACTTTATTTCTAAAATTGGTAGAAGGACAAGTTTTTCTTACAAAACCAAAGCATCAATATCATTTATCCCAATGAGGAGAATGTGTTCGTGGTTCCTAATCATGAAAACAAAGGAGATTATTATGTAAATCCATGTTTATCCCAATTGATAGATGAACTTTGATTCTAAAAAATGGTAGGAAGTAAAGTTTTTCTTATGAGACTAAAACATCAATTCATTTATCCTAATGAGGAGAATGAATTTGGGGTGCCCAATCATTAAAAGAAGGAAGATTATTTTGTGAATCCATGTTTATCCCAATTGAAAGACAGACTTTGTTTCTAAAAATTGTAGAAGTAGAAGTTTTTCTTATTAAACCAAAGCATCAATATCATTTATCCCAAAGGGTAGAGTGTGTTTATGGATCCTAATCATGAAAACAAAATAGATTATTTCATGAAATCATGTTTACCTTAATTGATAGATGAACTTTGATTCTAAAAAATGGTGGGAAGTAAAGCTTTTCTTATGAATCAAAATCATTAATTCAATTATCCCAATGAGGGGAATGAATTTATAGTGCCCAATCATTAAAAGAAAGGAGATTATTATGTGAATTGGTGCTTATCGCAACTGAAAGATGAACTTTAATTCTAAAATTAGTAGAAAGAGAAGTTTTTCTTACAAAACAAAAGCATCAATATTATTTATCCCAATCAGGAGAATGTGTTTATGGTTTTTAATCATGAAAACAAAGGAGTTACTTGAATCTGAGTTTATCCTAATTAATAGTCAAACTTTATTCTTAAAAATGGAGGGAAGTGAAGGTTTTCTTATGAAACCAAAGCATTAATTCATTTATCCCAATTAGGAAAATGAATTTGTGGTGCCCACTTATTAAAAGAAATGAGATTATTTTGTGAATCCGTGTTTATCCTGCTTGAAAGATGAACTTTATTTCTAAAAATAGTGAAAAGAAAAGTTTTTCTTACGAAACTAAAGCATCAATATTATTTATCCCAGTGAGGAGAATGCATTTATGGCTCCTAATCATGAAATAATGGAGATTGTTGCATGAATTCGTGTTTATCCCAATTGATAGATGAACTTTGGTTCTAAAAAATGGTGAGAAATAAAGTTTTTCTTATAAAACGAAATCATCTATTCAATTATCCCAATGAGGGGAATAAATTTGTGGCGCACAATCATTAAAAGAAAGGAGATTATTATATGAATTCATGTTTATCCCAATTGAAAAACAAACTTCAATTTTAAAAAATGGTAGAAAGAGAAGTTGTTCTTATGAAACCAAAGCATCGATTCGTTTATCCCAATGAGGAGAATGAATTTATGGTGCCCAATCATTAAAAGAAAGCAGATTATTATGTGAATCCATTTTATCCTAATTGAAAGATGAACATTAATTCTAAAAACAGTAGAAAGAGACTCTTTTCTTTTATGACCAAAGCATTTATATCATTTATCCCAATGAGAAGATTGTGTTTATGGTTCTTAATCATGAAACAAATTAGATTATCACGTGAATCCATGTCTATCCCAATTGATAGATGAACTTCGATTACAAAAAATGGTGGGAAGTAAGGTTTTTCTTATTAAACCAAAGCATTAATTCATTTATCCTAATGAAGAGAATCAATTTATGGTGCCTAATCATTAAAAGAAAGGAGATTATTATGTAAAACCGTGTTTATTCCGAATGAAAGATGAACTTTAATTCTAAAATTGGTAGAAAGAAAAGTTTTTCTTATGAAACCAAAGCTTCAATATCATTATCCTAATAAAGAGATTGTGTTTAAAGCTACTAATCATGAAAACAAAGGGGATTATTACGTGAATCCATGTTTATACCAATTGATAGACAAACTTTAATTCAAAAAAAATGGTGGGAAGTGAAGTTTTATTTATGAAAACAAAGCATTGATTCATTTATCCCAATGAGGAGAATGAATTTTGGGTTACCCAATCACTAAAAGAAATAAGATTATTATGTGAATACCTATTCATTCAGATTCAAAGATAAACTTTGTTTCTAAAAATGGTAGAGAGAGGAACATTTCTTATGAAACCAAACCATCAATATCATTTATCCTAATATGGAGATTGTGTTTGTGGTTCCTAATCATGAAAACAAAAGAGATTATTACGTGAATCCATGTTTATCCCAATTGATTGACAAACTTTGATTCCAAAAAATGATGGAAAGTGAAGTTTTTCTTATGAAACCAAAGCATCACTTCATTTATCCCAATGAGAAGAATGAATTTAGGGTGCCTAATCATTAAAAGAAAGAAAATTATTATGTGAATCTGTGTTTATGTCAATTAAAAGATGAACTTTAATTCTAAAATTGGTAGAAAGAGAAGCTTTCTTATGAAACAAAAGCATCAATGTCATTTATTCCAATGAGGAGAATGTGTTTATGGTTCCTAACCATGAAAATAAAGGAGATTATTATGTAAATCCATGTTTATCCTAATTTAGACGAACATTGATTCTAAAAAATGGTGGGAAGTGAAGTTTTTCTTATGAAACCAAAGCGTCAATTCATTTATCCTAATAAGAAGAATGAATTTGTAATGCCCAATCATTAAAAGAAAGGAAATTATTATGTGAATCCGTGTTTATCCCAATTGAAAGATGAACTTTAATTCAAAAAAATAATAGAAAGAGATGTTTTTCTGATGAAACCAAAGCATCAATTCATTTATTCTAATGAGGAGAATGAGTTTGTGGTGCCCAATCATTAAAAAAAATAGATTATTATGTGAATTTGGGTTTATCCTGATTAAAAGATGAACTTTAATTCTAAAATTTGTAGAAAGAGAAGTTTTTTTATGAAACCAAAGCATCAATATCATTTATCCCAATAAGGAGAATGTGTTTATGGTTCCTAATCACGAAAACAAAGGAGATTATTACATGAATCTGTGTTTATCCCAATTGATAGATGAACTTTGATTCTAAAAAATGGTGGGAAGTGACATTTTTCTAATGAAACCAAAGCATCAGTTAATTTATCCCAATGAGTATAATGCGGTTATGGTTCCTAATCATGAAAACAATGAAGATTATTACTTGAATTCGTGTTTATCCTAATTAATAGATGAACTTTGATTCTAAAAAAGGGTAGGAAGTAAAGTTTTTCTAATAAAACGAAATCATCAATTCAATTATCCCAATGAGGGGAATAAATTTGTGGTGCCCAATCATTAAAAGAAAGGAGATTATTATATGAATCCGTGTTTATCCTAATTGAAAAACAAACTTCAATTTTAAAAAATGGTAGAAAGAGAAGTTGTTCTTATGAAACCAAAGCATCGATTCATTTATCCCAATGAGGAGAATGAATTTGTGGTGCCTAATCATTAAAAGAAAGGAGATTATTATGTGAATCTGTGTTTATCCCAATTGAAAGACAAACATTAATTCTAAAAATGGTAGAAAGATAAGTTTTTCTTATGAGACCAAAGCATTAATATCATTTTTCCCAATGAAGAGATAGTGTTTATGGTTCTTAAGAATGAGATTATTACGTGAATCCATGTCTATCCCAATTGATAGACAAATATTGATTCTAAAAAATGGTAGGAAGTAAGGTTTTTCTTATTAAACCAAAGTGTTAATTCATTTATCCTAATAAGGAGAATCAATTTGTGGTGCCCAATCATTAGAAGAAAGGAGATTATTTTGTGAAACTGTGTTTATTTCGATTGAAAGATGAACTTTAATTCTAAAATTAGTAGAAAGAGAAGTTTTTCTTATGAAACTAAAGCATCAATATCATTTATCCTAATGAGGAGATTGCGTTTATGGCTTCTAATCATGAAAACAAAGGAGACTATTACGTGAATCTGTGTTTATCCTAATTGATAGACGAACTTTAATTCTAGAGAATGGTGGGAAGTGAAGTTTTACTTATGAAACCAAAGCATCGATTCATTTATCCCAATGAGGAGAATGAATTGAGGGTTGCCTAATCATTAAAAGAAAGGAGATTATTATATAAATCCATGTTAAATTCGACTGAAAATGAACTTTATTTCTAAAAATGGTAGAGAGAGAAACATTTCTTATTAAACCAAAGCATCAATATCATTTATCCTAATATGGAGAATGTGTTTGTGGTTCCTAATCATGAAAACAAAGGAGATTATTACATGAATCCATGTTTATCCCAATTGATAGACAAACATTGATTCCAAAAAATGGTGGAAAGTGAAATTTTTCTTATGAAACCAAAGCATCAATTCATTTATCCTAATAAGAAGAATGAATTTAGGGTGCATAATCATTAAAAGAAAGGAAATTATTATATGAATCCATGTTTATCCCAATTAAAAAATGAACCTTGATTCTAAAATTGGTAGAAAGAGAAGTTTTTCTTGTGAAACAAAAGCATCAGTGTCATTTATCCCAACGAGAAAAATGTGTTTAAGGTTCCTAAGCATGAAACAAAGGAGATTATTACGTAAATCCATGTTTATCCTAATTTATAGATGAACTTTGATTCTAAAAAGTGGTGGAAAGTGAAGTTTTTCTTATAAACCAAAGCATCAATTCATTTATCCTAATGAGAAGAATAAGTTCATAGTGCCCAATCATTAAAAGAAATGAGATTATTATGTGAATCCATGTTTATCCTAATTGAAAGATGAACTTTAATTCAAAAAAATGATAGAAATAGATGTTTTTCTAATGAAACCAAAGCATTAATTCATTTATTCTAATAAGAAGAATGTGATTGTGGTGCCCAATCATTAAAAAAAAGAAGATTATTATGCAAATCCATGTTTATCCTGATTGAAAGATGAACTTTAACTCTAAAATTTGTAGAAAAAGAACTTTTTTTTATGAAACCAAAGCATCAATATCATTTATCCCAACAAGGAGAACGTGTTTATGTTTCCTAATCACAAAAACAAAGGAGATTATTACGTGAATCTGTGTTTATCCCAATTAATAGATGAACTCTGATTCTAAAATATGGTGGGAAATGACGTTTTTCTTATGAAACCAAAGCATCAATTCATTTATCCTAATAAGGGGAATGAATTTATGGTGCCCAATCATAAAAAGAAAGGAGATTATTATGTGAATCCGTGTTTTTCCCAATTAAAAAATGAACTTTAATTTTAAAAAAGGTAGAAAGAGAATTTGTTTTTATGAAACCAAAGAATCAATTCCTTTATCCCAATAAGGAGAATGAATTTAGGGTGCCCATTTGTTAAAAAAAAAGAAGACTATTATGTGATTCCATGTTTATCCCAATTGAAAGATAAACTTCAATTTTAAATTTGGTAGAAAGAGAAGTTTTTCTTATGAAACCAAAGCATCAATATCATTTATCCCATTGAAGAGATTGTGTTTATGGTTCCTAATCATGAAAACAAACGAGATTATTACGTGAATCCAAGTTTATCCCAATTGATAGACGAATTTTGATTATAAAAAATGGAGGAAAGTTAAGTTGTTCGTATGAAACCAAAGCATTAATTCACTTATCCCAATGAGGAGAATGAATTTGTTATGCCCAATCATTAAAAGAAATAAGATTATTTTATGAATCCGTCTTTATCCCGATTGAAAGATGAACTTTATTTCTAAAAATGGTAGAAAGAAAAGTTTTTCTTATGAAACCAAAGTATCAATATCATTTATCACAGTGAGGAGAATATGTTTATTGTTCCTAATCATAAGAAAAAGGAGATTATTGCATGAATTCATGTTTATCCCAATTGATGGATGAACTTTGATTCTAAAAACTGTTGGGAAGCAAAGTTTTTCTTATGAGACCAAAGCCCCAATTCATTTATCCCAATGAGGAGAATGAATTTGTGGTGCCCAATCATTAAAAGAAAGGAGATTATTATGTGAATCAGTGTTTATCCCAATTTAAAGATGAACTTTAATTCTAAAATTGGCAGAGAGAGGAGTTTTTCTTATTAAACAAAAGCATCAATATTATTTATCCTAATAAGGAGATTGTGTTTATGGTTCTTAATCATAAAGACAAAGGAGATTATTACGTGAATCTGAGTTTATCCCAATTGATAAACAAACTTTGATTATGAAAAATGGAGGGAAGTGAAGTTTTTCTTATGGAACCAAAACATTAATTCATTTATCCCAATGAAGAGAATGAATTTATGGTCCCAATCATTAAAAACAAGGAGATTATTTTGTCAGTTAGTGTTTATCCCCATTAAAAAATGAACTTTGTTTTTGAATTGGTAGAAGGACAAGTTTTTCTTACAAAACCAAAGCATCAATATCATTTATCCCAATGAGGAGAATGTGTTCATGGTTCCTAATCATGAAAACAAAGGAGATTATTACGTGAATCCATGTTTATCCCAATTGATTAATGAACTTTGATTCTAAAAATGTTAGGAAGTAAAGTTTTTCTTATGAGACTAAAGCATCAATTCATTTATCCCAATGAGAAGAATGAATTTGAGGTGCCCAATCATTAAAAGAAGGAAGATTATTTTGTGAATCCGTGTTTATCCTGATTGAAAGACAAACTTTATTTCTAAAAATGGTAGAAGTAAAAGTTTTTCTTATGAAACCAAAGCATCAATATCATTTATCCCAAAGAGTAGAGTGTGTTTATGGATCCTAATCATGAAAACAAAAGAGATTATTTCATGAAATCATGTTTATAAATGATAGACGAATTTTGATTCTAAAATATGGTGGGAAGTGAAGTTCTTCTTATGAATCGAAATCATTAATTCAATTATACCAATGAGGGGAATGAATTTATGGTGCCCAATCATTAAATAAAGGAGATTATTATGTGAATTCTTGCTTATCACAACTAAAAGATGAACTTTAATTCTAAAATTAGTAGAAAGAGAAGTTTTTCTTACAAAACAAAAGCATCAATATTATTTATCCCGATCAGGAGAATGTGTTTATGGTTCTTAATCATGAAAACAAAGGAGATTATTACCTGAATCTGAGTTTACCTTAATTAATAGTTGAACTTTATTCTTAAAAATGGAGGGAAGTGAAGGTTTTCTTATGAAACCAAAGCATTAATTCATTTATCTCAATTAGGAGAATGAATTTGTGGTGCCCAATCATTAAAAGAAAGGAGATTATTTTGTGAATCCATGTTTCTCCCGACTGAAAGATGAACTTTATTTCCAAAAATGGTGAAAAGAAAAGTTTTTTCTAATAAAACCAAAGCATCAATATTATCTATCCCAATGAGGAGAATGCATTTATGGTTCGTAATCATGAAAACAATGGAGATTGTTGCATGAATTCATGTTTATCCCAATTGATAAACGAACTTTGGTTCTAAAAATTGGTGGGAAATGAGTTTTTTCTTATAAAATGAAATCATATATTCAATTATCCCAATGAGGGGAATGAATTTATGGTGCCCAATCATTAAAAGAAAGGAGATTATTATATGAATTCATGTTTATCCCAATTGAAAAACAAACTTCAATTTTAAAAAATGGTAGAAAGAGAAGTTGTTCTTATGAAACCAAAGCATTGATTCATTTATCCCAATGAGGAGAATGAATTTGTGGTGCTCAATCATTAAAAGAAAGCAGATTATTATGTGAATCCATGTTATCCTAATTGAAAGATGAACATTAATTCTAAAAATAGTAGAAAGAGAAGTTTTTCTTTTGAGACCAAAGCATTTATATCAGTTATCCCAATGAGGAGATTGTGTTTATGGTTCTTAATCATGAAACAAATGAGATTATCACCTGAATCCATGTCTATCCCAATTGATAGATGAACTTTCATTATAAAAAATGGTGGGAAGTGAGGTTTTTCTTATTAAACCAAAGCATTAATTCATTTATCCTAATGAAGAGAATTAATTTGTGGTGCCCAATCATTAAAAGAAAGGAGATCATTATGTAAAACTGTGTTTATTCCGAATAAAAGATGAACTTTAATTCTAAAATTGGTAGAAAGAGAAGTTTTTCTTATGAAACCAAAGCATCAATATCATTATCCTAAAAGAGATTGTGTTTAAGGTTCCTAATCATGAAAAGAAAAGGGATTATTACATGAATTTGTGTTTATACCAATTGATAGACGAACTTTAATTCTAAAAAAATGGTGGGAAGTGAAGTTTTACTTGTGAAACTAAAGCATTGATTCATTTATCCCAATGAGGAGAATGAATTTTGGGTTACCCAAACATTAAAAGAAATGAGATTATTACATGAATACCTATTCATTCCGATTCAAAGATGAACTTTGTTTCTAAAAATAGTAGAGAGAGAGAGAAACATTTCTTATGAAATCAAAACCATTAATATCATTTATCCTAACATGGAGATTGTGTTTGTGGTTCCTAATCATGAAAATGAAGGAGATTATTACTTGAATCCATGTTTATCCCAATTGATAGACAAACTTTGATTCCAAAAAATGGTGGGAAGTGAAGTTTTTCTTATGAAACCAAAGCATCACTTCATTTACCCTAATGAGAAGAATGAATTTAGGGTGCCTAATCATTAAAAGAAAGGAAATTATTATGTGAATCTGTGTTTATCCCAATTAAAAGGTGAACTTTAATTCTAAAATTGGTAGAAAGAGAAGCTTTCTTGTAAAACAAAATCATCAATGTCATTTATCCCAATGAGGAGAATGTGTTTATGGTTCCTAACCATGAAAATAAAGGAAATTATTACATAAATTCATGTTTATCCTAATTTAGATGACTTTGATTCTAAAAAGTGGTGGAAAGTGAAGTTTTTCTTATAAAACTAAAGCGTAAATTCATTTATCCTAATAAGAAAAATGAATTTGTAATGCCCAATCATTAAAAGAAAGGAAATTATTATGTGAATCCGTGTTTATCCCAATTGAAAGATGAACTTTAATTCAAAAAAAGATAGAAAGAGATGTTTTTCTGTTGAAACCAAAGCATCAATTCATTTATTCTAATGAGGAGAATGAGTTTGTGGTGCCCAATCATTAAAAAAAGAGATTATTATGTGAATTTGGGTTATCATGATTGAAAGATGAACTTTAATTCTAAAATTTGTAGAAAGAGAAGTTTTTTTTATTAAACCAAAGCATCAATATCATTTATCCCAATAAGAAGAATGTGTTTATGGTTCCTAATCTCGAAAACAAAAGAGATTATTACGTGAATCCGTGTTTATCACAACTGAGAGATGAACTTTGATTCTAAAAAATGGTGGGAATTGACATTTTTCTTATGAAACCAAAGCATCAATTCATTTATCCCAATGAGGGGAATGAATTTGTGGTGCCCAATCATT